>CM053991.1:1035919-1043419 GCA_028641955.1 Protonibea diacanthus
AGGAGGAGGAGGAGGAGGAGGAGGTCACTCAGGTCCGAGTCGAGGTCCTCAGAGGAACCACCTGAGGGGGACTCAGCCCGGCGGATCAGCTGTGAAAAAACCAAACCGTAAGAAGAAGGAGTACGTGGACGAAGACGTGAACGGCTTCCTGGAGTTTCTGCAGAAGAGCGGCCAGGCGCCTCCTAAAGGAGGCGGAGGAGGGAGGGTGGAGGAAGAGCGAGAGCTGAGGGAGGAGGTGGAGACAGCCCTGAAAAAAGACAGAAGAAGAGAGGAGCGCAGGATGAAGAGGCAGAACGACAAGAAGAACAACATGGTGAGGAAACCACACCTCCTCTCCTCATTTCCTTCTCTTATTATTCTCCTTGTCTCCTCCCGTCATCTCCTTGTCTCCTCTCCTCCCCTCGCCCCCTTGTCTCCTCTCCTTACCTCCTCCCCTCATCTCCATATCTCCTCCCCTCCTCTCCTTGTCTCCTTCCCATGTCTCCTTGTGTCCTCCCCTCATCTCCTTGTCCCCTCTCCTCCCCTCCTCTCATTATCTCCTCCCCTCCTCTCCTTGTCTCCTCTCCTCCCTTCCTCTCATTATCTCCTCCACTCGCCCCCTTGTCGCCTCCTTGTCTCCACTCCTCGTTTCCCCTCCTTGTCTCGTCCCCTCCTCTCCTTGTCTACTCTCCTCCCTTCCTCTCATTATCTCCTCCTCTTTTCTCCTCCCCTCCTCTCCTCGTCTCCTCTCCTCCCCTCCTCTCCTTGTCTCCTCTCCTCGTCTCCTCTCCTCGTCCAGCTGTGTTTTAACTGTAGGAAGCCGGGTCACGGTCTGGCCGACTGTCCGGAGGCCGACCGTGACGAGGAGATGGGTCGAGGCATCTGTTACCGCTGCGGCTCCACCGAACACGAGATCCAGAGGTGCCGGGCCAAAGTGGACCCGGCTCTGGGTGAGAACACGGCGCGTCACATCTGGACCAGACAAACGCTGAACGCTGCTCTAATAACGTTAAAATAACGTCTCTCTGTCAGGTGAGTTCCCGTTCGCCAAATGCTTCATCTGCGGTCAGACCGGACACCTGTCCCGCTCCTGTCCCGACAATCCTAAAGGACTGTACGCACAAGGTACACACACACACACACACACAGAGTCATTAATTAATTGGTTAGCTGATGGTTAGCTGATGGTTTCTGTCTGCAGGAGGTTGTTGTCGTGTTTGTGGTTCAGTGGAACATTTTCAGAAAGACTGTCCGGATCACCAGGCGGCAAGTGAGTGTCCTCTCCTTGTTTCCTTCCTCTCCTCATTTCCTTCCCATGAGTGTGTCGGCTCAGGTTCATGGTCTCCTGCAGGAGCTCCACTTCAAACATGTTTTTAAATGTCTCCTTCATCTCCTTGTTTCCTTCCCCTCGCTCCTCTCCTTGTTTCCTTCCCCTCCTTCCTCTCCTTGTTTCCTTCCCCTCCTTCGCCTCCTTGATTCCTTCCAGCGAGCTCCATGACAGTCGCCTGGCTCTCCAACAACATGAGTGCAGACCATGAAGAAGTCCATGTCCCGGTGAAGAAAGCCAAACCCAAACAGACTAAAGTGGTGACGTTCTGATCTGCTGACTCATCATCGCCGACTCTGACTTCAGTGACGCGGCTCTTTGGACACGTTCTGGTTGTCTTTGTGAATATTTGATAAAAATCATTTTATTAAAGTTTCTGTTTGTTCACAGTCGAAGTCTGAGTGTGTTGATGAAACGTTTCAAAATGTTGATCGGAAACGTGAACAGGCACGTTCAGTGCTTCAATATTCATTCTAAAACGTAAAGTTCTGCAATAAAAGTCAAAGTATGAGCATCAAAATAATACTGATAACAAAGCTGGATAAAAATAAGATTTAAGGACCTGCTTTAAAAATATTAAGATGAGACGATGCATAAATAAGAAGTTTTAAGAAGTTTGATTCTGTGAGCCTCGTCTCCTCAAGTTGAAAAGCTGGCAAAAGCTCGGTCACCTCGATTTAAACCTCGGGGTGCGGTCCAATAGTCAATTTTGCTCCTTCCTCATACTGAAATCATCAGTTCACTGATTATTAGTCTGAATCTTTGACTCGTCCTCTCAGTCTTTGACTCGTCCTCTCAGTCTTTGATTTGTCTTCACTCGGTTAGGAACCTTCCTCACTGAGTGAAATGAAGTGTTAACGTGTCCGCCATGATAAGAGCTGTTTGAATCCTAACTGTTGAGGAAAGGAGCTTCAATGCTTCCTTTATTATCTCCTTTAGCAAAGGATACACCGGACCATCCTTTAGGAACAACAGCTGTGTGTTCTTTTGTGTGTTTTGCAGATGAACTCTTTGTGGTTCATTCAAGATTTGACTCATGTTAACAAATAAATCAGGCAATGAAGTGACATCTTGACGTTGTGGTCTTGAACTAAAAATCCAGAGACCTTTAAAATGATCTTCAGACTGATTTTGAGTGCCAACACCTGGAGCCAGATGTGTCAAATCAACCCTTAAATAAACAGGAAGTCAGGCTGGTTTGGTTTGGAGGACTAAAATTTAATTCAATTAAAGCAAAAAGTCCAGAAGAACTTGTTCTGTCGGCTGTAATGTGAAGACTCAGCCACTGGGAGGCAGTGCTGATTGGAGCTGAGCTGCTGTGCTGCAGGATGACACAGTCTGCTGGCCTGAAGGTCGCCCTGCTGCTCTGTTAATGACGGAGGAATGTTGTCATGCAGAAGGAGAGACAGAAACACAACAATGAGTCTGTATGAAACACAGATGAGAACATAATCATGAGTGTGTTCGTGTGCAGGACTCTTCCTTTAGATGTTACTCATGGTGAGTTTCTCTCACGTTCTGCATTAACTCGTCGAGCTGCAGGATGAGTTTCCTCCTCCTGCGGGAGTAACGTGTTAACGTGGTTTGTCTGTTTGTCGATAAGGTCGTCAGCGCCTCGACTTCATTAAAGAGCTGAACGTGAAGCGGTGCGAGGCCGAGATACAAACCTGCACTCAACCAGATCAGACCGGACTTCTTTCAGCAGTGCACTTCAGATTTTTTTCAATGTGTGTGTGTGTGTGTTCCCCTGGAGAGTGTGTAAAAAAGGTCTTACATCACTGATGATGCAAAAGGTTTCTTGGAACTCCTTGGCTCTTTGAAAAACTCAGAAGTGTCCGATCCACAGCGGACAAAAACATTAGTCAACAAGAAAAGACTGGAACTGTCGACTGACTGATCTGGACCTGGATTCTCAGGTTATGAAGCAGGCGGCTGCAGAACCTCGTTAGAGCTCATTAAACTGGAGTTTGACTCTTATATAGAGCAGGTCTAGACCATAAAGACCAAACAGTTCCCACCATGAGCAAGCACTTGGAGACAGGCGAGGAAAACCTTTCTTCCTTTGCTAACAGCCAAACATCAACAAGACAGCAGCCCAGCTAACAAACTGAGCTAACATTAGCTAACAGCAGCAAAGCTGAGAGGCAGACCGAGCTGGGCTGACTGGTCAGTAATATCAGCTGGCTGCTCGCTAGTTTTTGATGATAAGTAATGTAATCAGAACAAATACTCGAGTACAGCTGAACATAGTTACCGTGTTACTGTACTTTAACTTGAGTGAAGGAGTCCTCTGCACATCACTGCGCAGACTGTATGTTTCTCGTTCTGAGCAGTTGTTTTTGTTCCAAAGTCTCCCTGGTTGGGTAAAAGTGAAATATAAAGTAAATAAAAATGGAGGGGTCCGCCTCCTGGAGGTTCGCCTCAGAGGACCCCCCCCTGTGCCTGGTTTCCACAGAGCCTGATGCGTTCTCATGGATGCAAACTGCAGCCAGACAGCTGCTCGCTGCCAGCTCGCTGAGGCCGATTACACAATTTAGCCCAAAAGTTTCATCCACGGGAGAGGACTGTGTATGCATGTGTGTGCGCCTCATAACAAAAGCACAGTGGATTCATTCACTGATGTGTCCTGGATCCAATTTAAGAGAAGCTGAGAACTCCAGCTATTGTCTCTCTGCCGATGGATTGCCCAACATCCAGCCTTCATCCCGTCCTCCTCTGAGCTTTTACTGTACATACAGATCCAGAGACGATCCATCCGAATATGTTTGATCATCAGAGTGTTTACTTCTCCCATGACGGCAGCTGCGACGGGAAATAATTTGTAATCTTATAACTCTGGAAGAAATTAAATCATTGTCTCTACAAAACAGAGGGACACTTCATTCTACTTAAAGTCCTCATGAAGTCAAACTTCATGTCCCATCTGTCCTCCAGTGTCTGTCCAACCCTGACACAAAGTGTTTTCAGTATTTTCAGGTATTCTTTGTGGTGTTTTAGAGTTTGTCAAACCCGGTCAGCCACATGATCGTGTCCCTGAGGTGGCTGCAGAACTTTCTGCCTGGATTTCTGGGTCCACTGGCTGCGGCTCATTGAGGTCTCTTTAACAGTAAATATCCACAACGCCTGCCGTGTTCCAGGACCCCCTCATCCAGGCCCCTCTCTCTGACTTTAAAACTAGGCCAACCCTAATGAACTTCACCTACCTACATTTATGGACAGGATTTTAACTGGCCGCCCTCCCTCTGCGAGCAGAGAGAAGAGAAAGAGCAACAACTAAAGAGGGAGTCTTCTGCTTTTATTCAGCATCACAGGTTAACTGTCTTAAACTGCATGGCACAGAAGCCTCATTTATCCGTGTCGACTTTGGAATAGAAAGGGTCAAATAATAAATGTGTTTTCTATGACAAACTAAGTCGTGTCCCAGCTTGACGTTTGTGGTTTTGTCAATTTCCTTATGTTTAGAGTCTGGTGATATTCTATATCATCCTTCTTGTCAACAAATGCCATGAAAAGACCCAAACAAACAATGAATATACCCACTAACAAGTATTTTGTGTATCGAAGCCTGATGCATCTTCTTCCTCTGTGCTGTAAATCATCGATCACTGACACACGCCGCTGTTACTGTAAACACACACACTGTAGTTTATTTTGACTGAATCCCACGTACAGTGTCCTGCTGCCACGAACATTCACGAGACTGCCAAATGTGGATTCATCCGCCACTGAAAATAGTCCCCAAGGAATGCACTGTTTCCTCTACTGTTTTAGAAAGTTGCTGAACCTCTAAAATTCTACAACGAATCTACAAGCTACAGATAATGTCGGGAGTGAGTTGCAAGCAAAGATGGTCAAGTATCACGGTGTCTTGTTGGTGCGGCGTCTGTGGTATCACAGATGTTGTACCGGACTGTTGTGGTTCAGAAGAAACTGAGCCAGAAGGCAAAGCTCTTGATCTTCCAGTCCATCTACGTTCCAACCCTCACCTTTATGAGCTTTGGGTAGTGACTGAAAGAATGAGATCGCAGATACAAGAGGCTGAAATGAGCTTCCTCCGGCTCAGCCTTAGAGATACAGTTAGGAGCTCGGACATTGGGAGGGAGCCAACTGAGGTGGTTCAACATCTGATCAGGATCCTCTTGAGAGACCCAGAACCTTCTGGAGGGACTACATAGCCCATCTAGCCTGGGAACGCCTCAGGATCCTCCAGGAGGAGCTGGAATGTGTGGTTGTGGAGACGGACGGATAAGGATGCCCTGCTAAACCAGCTGCCACCGCGACCTGACCCCAGATAAGAGGTATCTATACTGCATCTCTGAGTCTTGGAGTACTCGCTTAGTTTACATAGATACGTGTGTGTGTGATAAAAAAGAAAAATTTATCTCTGCAGTCTGTCTGCGAGCCGAGCAATTCTTCTAAATTGTCTAACTGTCGGACCTCACGGCGTGTTTACACACCGACACAAGAGTTTTCAGTGGTCGTTACTTCAAAGCCAAGAGCTGTGGCTGGACGTACAAGCCAAACAGGCTCATTAATGTCACCAGGATTTACTCACTGTGGTTGGATCGCAGCCAGGTTGTGGCAATGTCTGCGCCTTGCCAGCTATTGTTCTGGATCTCAGAAGTGTGTGGGTTTCTTCATATTGTGAAACTGCCAAAGTGTTCTCACTTTAAAGTGCCCATAAATAAAACTTCTGTGATGACAATGCATCAGATAATGATGTGATGATTGGTGTGTTTTTGTAGATCTATAAAGAACTCAAAGCTGATTTGCTGATTCAGTCAACGGATCGCCAAAAGATATGAACAAATTTACATCGTCACGAATCCTCCGAAATGATTTCACTTTGGCACCAAAGTTTGATTTGATTTAAAGGTCCAGTGTGCAGGATTCAGTGGCATTTGATTCCAACCAGCTGAATACTCCGCACGTTACCCCAATTCTTTCCTTGGGTACACTAGCACTACAACTACTACAGCACTATAAAGACAGGGCCGAGGTTCAGAGAGCTGCACTCAGTTGTCCAGCAGGAAATAGTTGTTACCTAAAGATTGAGCTGGAAGTCATTACTGCAGGATCTAGCCTGAAGTGCTTGACGCATGTACACATTCATGCACATGTGTCCGCCTGAGGCTATTAGGTGCAGGCGATGCTAAAGACAGGAGGAAGGAAGGATCCCTGAGTAGCACAGAGGAGATGAAAGTGAAGAGTTACAGCTAATGACAGAGGAGAGGAGATCAGAAACCGAAGACCCCGTGTGGATCTGTTAGGGGTCTATTGGAGCTAATAAGGCTGCACTGTCTGGTGGGACCCTCTGCTGATGCCGGGAAACATCTGTTTATCTATACGGTCACTTTCTCATCATACACCACTTACTGTTTGTTTCATAGTTAAAGAAACATCACATATAAATCAGTGTTTGTGTAATCCCACTGTGGTAAATATGGGCAGCTGCCAGCTAATATTACTGACTAGTCCAACAGCAGTCAGCCCAGCTCGGCGTCTGTCTTTCAGCCTTTTATTTCACCAAGCTCTCACCAACCACTAAAACACTCCCCCGGTGCTCTCAGTCAAACTGAGCTAACATTAGCTAACAGCAGCTACAGTTGACAGCCGTTTATCTCAGGATTCACATTTAGGGTCACAAGATAAGTCCTGAGGGTTCGCAGGATGAATAACTGGAACGTTGTTGGAAATTCGTGAACAGTTTGTGAACTGATGACAACCTGCGGATCAGTGTTTGGAAGTCGACATTACATCGTGTTTACAATTGTTTTGAACGTCTGGCTGCTCGAGGTTCTTGACCTCTGACTTTTTTGTAACCTTGTCGCAACATTAATAAAGTAAGAGGCAACATTCCCAGATATCATTGCTGAGATCTGGGAATGTTACTTTATTGCAAAAGATTTACAAGATCTCAAAGGTCGCCTTTCTGCTTGGAAAGATCGAACGCAATTTCTGAGGTGGTTCAGTCATCTGATTAGCCTTCCTTTGGAGGTGTTCCAGGCACATCCAACTGGTAGAAGACCCCGGGTCAGACCCAGAACCTGCTGGAGGGACTATATACCCCATCTAGCCTGGGGACGCGTCGGGATCCTCCAGGAGGAGCTGGAATACGTTGCTGGGGAGAAGGACGTCTGTAACACTCCGCTAAACCTGCTGCCACCGTGACCTGACCCGGAGACGAGGAAAGA
>CM053991.1:1048419-1064657 GCA_028641955.1 Protonibea diacanthus
TCATCTCTCACGGCTAACAACAAACAGGCTTTGTGTGTTTCGTCCTGTGGGGGAGCTTCTCGGTTTCTCTGGGCCTCATTTGGTCTCTGATGCTTCAGATCCATCGTCTCTATGAATCAACATTCACAGCAGGTCGAAGTAGCTGCTGTAAAAACCAGAAACACATTCAGGAGCTCTCTCTCTTCTGTTGAAAGTGACGTGTAAAGCTGGCACTGCGACACATGATGGAGGAACAGCTGTGTTATGGAGTTATGACAGATCTCCACCAGGTCTGACACACCTCCACCCATCAGGACTGAAGTGTGTGAGCAGCCTGTGGTTTGATGTGAAGCTGTGAGCTCGTTAAAACACTTTTTAGTTTACATTTAGTCCAAAGCAACAATAAAGGTTCATCGTGACAAGGACGTGTTAGTGCAGCTTTAGAGAGGGTAGGTTCATCACGTCCAGAGGAGGTCCTCTCTGAAGAGATGGAGGTCCACTCTGAAGAGATGGAGGTCCTCTCTGAAGAGCTGGAGGTCCTCTCTGAAGAGATGGAGGTTCTCTCTGAAGAGATGGAGGTTTTCAGGACGTTCCACCAACGGGGAACAACGACGAGAAAAGTTTGGATTGCCCTTAGTTTCAGGAGAGTTTCTGAAATGTTTCAGGAGCGTTTCAGGAGCGCTGAGTCAGGTACAGTCTGATTTTTCTGATGTTACCGAGGCGACATGATCAGCTGGTCATGACTCCTTAGTTTCTGGCTCACCTGGTGTGTGCGACACACAGATAGTCAGCCTTGATGTTGACGTCCTGTAAAGCTGGTTGCTGGGACGAGAAGCAGTTCACAGGAAGTGAAACAAATGTGAAAGTTTTTCCACTCAGCAGCACCTCTGACCTCTGACCTCTGACCTCTGACCTCTCTTTCTTGTCGTCTGCAGGGATGCACACGGCGGTCCGTGAAGTCCACGTCTTGTCGGAGCCTGACTCCTCCTACTTCCTGCGGGTAGACTGGAGGGGGCGGGGCTTAGCTTCAGGCTTTCAGTTGCTGCTGACTGATGGTCAGGATGCTTGGAGAGGAGACGGTAAAAATGTTACCCAGTGTGACCTCTCAACATGAAACATGTCTGAGCTGACACATTTATGATCAGCTGATGGACAGCCTCACCTGTTTGACCACACACACACACCTTTCTCACATCACCTGCAAACATTTTAGAGCGAGTCACCGACCTTTTCAGCTGCTCGGACAGCTTTAGATTTATGAGCTTCTCTCAGGTCGGACAATTAAACTCTCCATTTTCTCATCAGGAGCGTTCCAGGAGTGTTCCAGGAGTGTTCCAGGAGTGTTTCAGGAGCGTTGTAACGCTCCTGAAACACTCCGCCCTTCTTCATTCATACACCTGTCTTGTTTTGGCTTCGTAGTGAGCGCTACAGCAGTGTGCGCTGAGGCGGAGGAGCTGGAGATGCAGACGGAGAGATACATCCAGGACCTCCAGCAGGCGCTGACCGACACAGAGAGCTCCGTCACCTACAGCTTCAGCCTGACGCCATCTCCGCCCGACCACAGCTCCACCGTCACGCTGGCGTATGAGAAGGTTCAGAAGGACATCTCTGTGAGTGAACCTCTGCCTGTTAGTCTTCATGGTATCTCAGCGGGACACACAGATGGAGCGGATGTGTTTATTTAACGTTAATGTAGAGGTCGATGTAAGGTCATTTTGACTTTATCAGTAACGTGTGAGCTGATTGTTGGCTTTAAAGCTGATGGTTCTCGTGACGTCAAGAGCTCGTTCTGATGTGGACGTGATGGATGGAGCAGAGATAACACACTCTGTAATCTGACCTGTCAGTGCTTCACACAGCAGGTCGTTTGTTCTCGTCCCCGCAGACTGTCTAAAACCTGGACGTAGTCTCTGTGACGTCCCCGCAGACTGTCTAAAACCTGGACGTAGTCTCCGTGTCGTCCCTGGAGACTGTCTAAAACCTGGACGTAGTCTCCGTGATGTTCCCGCAGACTGTCTAAAACCTTTTTACACTTTTTCTACTTGAAGTTTCAGTGCAGACCTGACAGACTCTTGCTGCTTAGTACTTCCTCCTCTGGCTGTGTGATGGTGTAATCACTGAATAATCTCTGTTCAGGGTTCATTTACGATGAAGACACAAAACTTCTGCTGCCATGGTAATAATGACAGAATGGAAATCGGAGTCAGCGATGGGGAAGTGAATGGAGTGGATTTACAGAAGTGTGCTGCGCTGTGTCACATCAGAGGAGGTTTCTCTTGCTCAACGTTTTAAAAACATAACAGTAATTCATCTGTCATAAAGTTATGAGTCATAATGAAAGGCTGCAGCCTAATGCCTGGTCATCGCCCTCTAATCCACACACACACACACACACACACACACACACACACACACGTACAGGTGTTACCTGAGGTGGTTAGCATACCAAACGTGTGTGTGTGTTGGTGCAGACAAACAGCTGTGTTACAGAAACACACGACTGAACAGAGCAGAATACAGCTTCATCATCTAAACTGTCTGTGCACAGTATGTTCAACACACGGCGGGCGCTGGACGTCTCTGATATCTGCTCGGCACAGATCGATGATGAGCGGGCAGAAGATCAGCAGCTCGTCCCAGAGTGACGATAAAAACATCAGGAAGTGATTAACGGACGAATAAATCTGAATAAAAATGAAACTTTGACATGACGTGAAGCGAAAACACTGAAACGACTTCAAAAACACAAAAACTGCTTTCGTTTTCATTTCTACTGAAAGTGTTTCTGTCTGTTTCTGCTCGGCGATAAACAAACATCATCTGCTGTTGTCACGGTAACACACACGGCTGTTACACGTCTGAACAGGAAACTTGGACTAAAACTGAAGATGAGTCAAAACAAAAGTAAAAAGTGTAAATGACTTTAACGATCATAATAATACATAATACATCTGATCTCCGTTTCCATGGAGATACACGGGGTGTGACTAACACCTGGAAAACAATCAGTCACAGCAGCGGACTGCTTTATGTAATGGAACCCAGTTCACTACTCCAGCAAGTAGCCCGAGCCTTAGTAACGACCTGGAACAGAGACGATGTCCAGTCCCAGAAAACTGAATAAATTTGTCACGTGTGAACTAAACTGTCCTGTTAGCTCAGTCTTGTAGTGATGAAGATATTTTTCCATGGACAGATTTGGCTCATAACTCCATGAACATTTATTTTGAAGCTAACAGTGACTCAGCGACTCAGCCGATGTATTTTTGTCCGTAGACATTTATTTGTAGAAAGTGACATCAGTGTTTTCAGACCTCGAATAATGCAGGGAAAACACGTCACGTTCAAACGGCACAGAGCTGACGGCTTCACTCAGGAAGAGTTCAGAAATCAGTGTTTGGTGGAATAACTCTGCTTCTGTGCGTCCTGGCGTGATGGAAAGGTAAATGTAAATGTGGTGGATGTACCTGTGTTAGAACACCTGTAAAGCTGCTCAGGTTCACTTGGGTTCCATCACAGATGGATTTGGATCTGTCCTCTGTTTCAAAGGAAGTTTTCACAGTAATGTGTGTTTCTTTAGGTGAATATAAAAAATTCAAACTTTCTACAGTGAAGGTGAATTTACTCTGACGCAGTAACACACGTCTGATTCTGTAGTAATCTCACGTCTTAGCTTTCCTTAGAGCCCAGCATTACACATACAGCGATTGTAGTTGTGGAGATATGCTCCATTTATTTTGGGTGGATTCTGACAGGAGGCCTTAAACTTTTTGTGGTCGACAGAAACTTTTGAGGTACAACTCGTACTTTTTTTTGACATCCAGCTGCTCCTATTGGACGAGGACAGAGACAACCACAGCGCTGTGTTCATGCGATCGCCTCATCAGGACTTCATTAAGTAGATTGAGACAGTTTTTATCTTGTTAACTTGACAAGTTCAACCTCCTTTCTTTCACCGTAAACATGCCGCCACATTAACGCCTCTATCACTGACCAGCTCTGCACGAGCGCCGGCGTTCACCCACTCTGCCAGTTAAATTTTAGAATAGGTGGAGTTGCTCTCGGAGGTCTCTCCCCAAATAAAAGTGTCCTGCAGTTAATTAATGTGAATCGGTGAGTCACAAACAGCTTTTCAAACAGTTGCGTCTCTATGACGACACGGGGAAACCTTTGCCCACATCAACAGTGTCTGAGCCAACGTGGTGCAGCCAACCCACACCGCCGTCTCAGACCAGTCAACAACACCGAGCTCTGACCAGTAAAACTCTGATCCTTCATACGAGCAGTCAGCTGACGGACGAACGTCGAACTGTATTTCAGTGTGAGGTTATTTACTTAACATTTCTGAGAGTGCTGAAGTAAGAGCTGGCAAATATTAGACGCTTGTAAATAACCTGAGAGGAAACGCAGAGGGTGGGAATACATGAGAGACATGAAGGATGATGATGATGATGATGATGATGAGGCGTTCCTTCACCTCGCTCTGATTGAATATCTCAGCATGAATTCAGGGCTCGACAGTAACAGCTGCCAAGTGGCGACTGGAAACCATTCTGAGAAACTAGCAACCAAATCTTCATCGCTGGGGCCCCCTGAGCTCACAGTCCAGGCAGCCAAACTGAGCTAACAGCAGCTAACAAACTGAGCTAACAGCAGCTAACAAACTGAGCTAACAGCAGCTAACAAACTGAGCTAACAGCAGCTAACAAACTGAGCTAACAGTAGCTAACAGCAGCTACAGTTGGCAGCAGTTTACTTCACTGCATCAACAGGATTTAAACTCTGTTTTATGTCTATAAATGTTGTAGCTGTTTTATCTCTTTTCTTATCCAGTCTGCACACACACACACACACACACACACACACACACACACACACACACCTGCAGACACACAGCTGTGTCTCCGCCCGTTAAAGGTCAGTTATTTGAGGAGCTGGTGGTCTCAGAGGTCAGTGCTGATAGTCGCTGCTCTGCCTCTTATCTGTGTGTAAACATGGCAGCGCCATATTTGAGGGAAAACTTTGTTTCCCAGGCGTCAGCAGTCCTTGAGTGTGTCGGTGACCGGGTCAGAAACAAAGGAACACTTTGAACACAATCAACATTTTTCACATTAACAAGGAATATAAGAAACCAACAGAAAAACAGCTGTTTCTACTGAAAAACCTCTCAACACACGATACGCTCCCTGCCCGACAACAAACAGAAAATAGAGACGAGCTCGTGAAGAAAGTCGAGCGTTCAGCAGCTGAAGAGACAGAAAGATTTCTCAGGAGTTGGTGGAAACCAAACCAGAGCTAAAAAAACACAACAACGCTCAGGCCGATCAAACCTCCACAGCCGGCCTGAAATATCTCTGAAACTCTCGACCTGCCGTGTTCTGAGTCTGACTCTGCAAAACAAAGACGAGAGAGAGGAGTGGGTGAGCGACATAGACAGTGAATGAGGAGAAGGAGCACCAGTAGTTGTGTAGCTGTTACCTCCACACACCACAAAGTAACCAAGGTCCGAGTTGTAGTTACACTGTATGCAGCAGTTTGTACTTTGTAAGCTGCAGAACATCCTGATGGTTTGGAACGTAGCACCGGTGATTGTTTGTTTCCAAGGTTACCGTGCAAACGAGAGCTGCTGTTAGTGAATAAATCATCGTGTTTCACAGCACGTATCAGCTAAGATGAGAACAAATACAGGCTACAAACAAAACATGTGAACGACAAGCTGCGGGTCTCTGATGGTTCTCGATCTTCTCCTTCCAGTTCAGGTTGGGTTCTGTTTTGCTGAAAGCCGTCCCGGAGCCAGCGGAGGCAGTGAGAGAGCTGCTGATCCACGGTCTGCAGAGGGGAAATACACTGCAGCAACACAACCAGAGACTAGAGGAGGAGAACCAAAGACTGAGACGAGAGCAGCAACGGATCACTGCAGAGTAAACACACACACACACACACACCTGGCAGGGATGATTTCCACGTCGGAAACATGAAGCAGTTTCATAAATCCTCTCTGAGAGTTAAAGAGAAAGTTTACAGATTGAGTTATTTATATGTCGCATGCTTTTCTAAAACATGTTTATGACGTTAAAATGAGATTTAAAACTCAAACGAAACAAATAAAATGAGGCTGTTTATAAAATAACATGATTTATGGCTAAAGATTAAAAGCAGCTCTGCAGACTAAATTCATTGATTACATTACTTCTGATCAAAAACTAGCGAGTCGACAACTTTGCTAACAGCCAAACATCAACCAGGTCACCAGCAGCAGACACAGCAGCAGCTAATATTACTGACTAGTCCAACAGCAGTCAGCCCAGCTCGGCGTCTGTCTTTCAGCCTTTTATTTCACCAAGCTCTCACCAACCACTAAAAGTCAGTCCCAGATTTACTCTTGTCCGGCGGCTTCTTGCTCGCTCACTCTCTCCTTTTCTCTTCTTAGCTTTCTCCGTCAGCGTCCTCTTCACTCTCTGCTCCTCTGCCATTATGTCCACAGAGGCTGCTGAGCATGGTTACATTGCCCAGCTCCTGTTCTGGCACGACACTGGCTCCTCTGCCCGTCAGCCTGAGGGTTAAAACCTCACTGGACCAGTGGTCCAAAACATCTGTGGTAAACGCTAACAGTCCCCCGGTGCTCTGAGCTCACAAACTGAGCTAACATGAGCTAACAGCAGCTCCAGCTGTCAGCAGTTTACTTCACTGTCCATCATAAACTCTGTAAATCACAGAGAGTTGATGTGGAGCAGCCGGAGGACATCAGAGGGAAAACCAGAAAACATTTTCTCCATAAAATATGATCCAGTTTCACCAAAATCAGTGAAATAGTTGGTGATGTGTGACTTAGTGCCGTAAAGCGTTACGTACTTCTCCCGACCCGGAGCCCAAAGTTACATAGTGTGGGAACAGACGTACGAATGACAGAGACACCGTTCACCTGATCACAGGTCAGTGTGGATCAACAGGAGGTCACAGACGTTAGTTTAACGTTACATCATTGTTGCTTTGAAGGTTTGTATTTCTACTTTTACGTATACGTGACGGCTTTGTGAAGCAGCATGATTAGTTTCCCTGAAGTCCGTCACTGTTCCTCTGAGTTATTACCCAACTCATGTAACACTGTGTGGAGGCCGGTCTGCAGCTGTACGTCACTTTGAGCAATGAACTGATGTCATATCACAGTGACCCACACGGGTCAACGCACACACTGTCGACGACACACTGCACCTTTAAAGACAAGAACTGCAGGATGAACGCTAACGTAATGACGTGTGTGTTGTGTGTTTGTCTGTACGTTCTAGGCTGAAGCGCTACACTCGGGGTAAAGAAGCCCTGGAGGCGGAGCTGTACTCTCGGTTTGTTCTGGTCCTGAACGAGAAGAAAGCCAAGATCCGCAGTCTGCAGGAAACTGTCACTCAGCTGCAGGAAACCAGGTAAACTTCAAACGCAGCCCGTGGATCTGAAACATGAAGTTTTGAACGTGACTCACACGACGGGCGTGACTTGATTTTGAAATCGGGTTGCGTCACTCGCCTCATGAGGAACTCAAACATTCACAAGATTTGAAAATAAGGAAGCGGGCGTGAGCAAATCGGACACCGACATGGTGCAACGACTTTCTGTCGTAAAGCTCGTGAGAAAAAACAGACGTCAGAAGGCGAGAAAATGTTTGTCAAGACGCCGTCAACACGGGTCGAGTCTCACAGAGTTGAAGCTCAACACAATCAGCTGCAGGCTCGAGATCCGACTCGACACGTGACCGCTCACTACGCCTGTACTTCTTAGACAGAAAACACGTTTTATAATTTCATATTTGTATGTTTCTTTTCTGTAAACGACATAAAATAGTGACGGCTGTGACTCCTCATGTCAGCCTCATTAATCAGCCGTTCCTCATCCATACAACATGTTATCTGCCCTCAGCTCATACAGTTTCACACGAGCAAAGAACAAACAACATTTAAATAATGTTCATGTTAAGAGGAAAACCTCTCTTGTCTGTCTTGTTGATGTCTCTGGTCTCGGTTGTAGGAGTCCTGATGGACAGAAAAAGGAGCATTCAGCAAAATCAGACCAAACAGTAACTCAGGAGGACGACGACGAGTACGGAGGGAGCACTGACGAGGAGCCAGAAGAAGCGCAGCCGACGCCAGCCTGCACTTTGTCAACCCGAGGTGAGATCAGATGTTAACTCCTGCTGACCTACACTGACCTGTGACCAGGTGAACGGTGTCTCTGCTCTGTTTGGCTGTTAGCGAAGTTGCCGACTCGCTAGTTTCTGATCAGAAGTAATGTAATCAGAACAAATACTCGAGTACAGCTGAACACAGTTACACAGTGGGATTACACTCTGACACTGAATCACAACAAGTTTCCAGTATTTCAGACGTGCAGTGAGTTTGACTCCGCTGGTTAAAGTGCTGCTCATCAGAATCAGCTCAGTTCCATGTAAAAAGTAAAATTTTCCCACATTTCCAGTGTTGTGTCACAGTTACTGAACAGGGGAACTCCTGCAGGAGCATCAGTGAGCGCAGAAAGTCTGACGGTTGCGTCTCTATTCCCTTTAAATGAGGTGACGTTTGACAGATTGTCGACAGAGAGCGGTTAATTCTACGACCTGTACGTCGACGTTAAATCATGAGGCAGAAAATTGTAGTTGCAGGTGTTGGAAAACACCTGGCGAGGCAGAGAGAGTTGGATAATTAGCGCCCTTCAGCCGAATATGTATTTCTACATTTTCTCAAGCATAACTACATGAACATGATATTTTTTGGGGAGCTGTTGTCATGGCAGCTGTGTTTTTTCATGCTTAGAAACTAACCATGACATCACTGCAGAGTTATGTAACGCAGAGAGTCGTGGGCCTCCGTGAACTGACATCCCAAAACACCTTTAAACGCATGCAGCTTCTAACGTTGACGTTACACTTCATCAACCTCCAGACTCGTGCTCCCAGATGGCCTGGATATGATTAATGTGCCACCAGCAGGAGGTTAGATGTATGGCGTGTTAGGTGTGTCTTCAGGCAGAACATAAGTTACCTATCATGGAACTGTGAGGGGGTTTTTGGGGGAGTTTCTGCCCTCCTCTCAGCTGTTTACATCCCTGAGTTTTTCCACTTTCTCACACATGTTGAATCGTCCAAAAGCAGGTTGGGTTCATGTGATACGTCGAGGCTGTAGGTGTCCCCCCGTTCTCTGGGCCCTTCCCCTCCATCTGATGAGGAAAAGCTTTGCAGGATTTGTGTTGTTTCTGTTGCCACGACAGTGAATCAGACGGCAGCGTGTTGCCAATTTGGGCAACAGATAGAAGGAAGGGAAAGCTGTAGTTTCAGTTTGTGTGTGCACGGCTGTGTTTTGCAAAGCGACTGCTGCTGCAGCTTCGTTAAAGGTTCTGGTGAAGTGTCTAAATCACTTGTTTGTGCATCCATCCATTCTCTTCCTTTTATCTGAGGTGGGGTTGCAGTGGCAGCAGGTTTAGCAGAGCGTTCCAGACAGGATGGGATATGTAGTCCCTCCAGCAAGTTCTGGGTCTGCCCCGGGGGTCTTCTCCCAGTTAGACTTGCTCAGAACATCTCCATCTTCCTTTGGAGGTCTTCAGGACACGTCCAACTGGGACGAGACCCCAGGGGAAGGGAACGCCCCTGGATCCTCCAGGAGGAAGAAAGGACGTCTGGAACGCTCTGCTAAACCTGCTTCTTGAGAAGCTCATTTCAGCCGACGGTGTCTCATTCTTTCAGTCACCACCCAAAGCTCATGACCGTAGATGGAGCTTCACCTTACCTTAACGTGGTGATCCTGGGAGCTGTGTTGTTTGTGGTTGGGTCCAAGGGAATGTGATTCACAAAGACCCCCATGAACACAACGACCTGTAGGACCTCATCCAGACTAGGGAAATCGTGGCCCAGGAGGGGAACTCACTGGCGACGGGTCCCGGCTGGGCACAGCCCCAAAAACACGACATGGAGCCACCGCCCTGTTGGCCCACCACCTGTTGGGAGAGGTCGGGTACTTCGTCTGCTGAAGGAGGGGAACTGGGCGAGTCGTGTTTCCGTCAAAATGTGTCGCAAATCAACCAACCCAATGTCAAGTAATTCTACAAAAGAACAAGAAACACCTGCCCGCTCGTCATGGTTTTACTCGGTTCTGCTGCTCTGTGTTCATTTGGGTCGTGGAGTTTAGAGTCAGTATATGCAGAGAAAAGATGATGTGGAAAGCGAACTAGAGAAAGAAAAACTATCAGTGGCGATTTAATGTAAGAAAAAGAAGGAGGACGTCATTTTTGAGGATTTTTCCACAATCATGCTCCGGCCGCTGGCTTCAGTCGCAGTGTTCCTCTTTGCGCTTTGATTCCTGGAGACCGTGCCAAGCTGTTGTTCCACCGACTTGTTCCCGGTATCCTCACGTCTAAGGGCAGCGTGGAGAGAGGTGATGAAAACTGAGTCAGGCAGCGGAGGAGACGAGTCATGAGCAGATGTTGGCGAGATGCCGGCTGTCGTCTTCCAGCCTCGAACTGAAGAGTGACAGAAAATTGTTGCAAACTGCACCACGAAGATGAACATATTTCTACAAGGAGCTGCACGCTACATGCTTTTCCTCTGGTTCATACGTGATCAGCACGTCTGTTATTAAATCTCAAAGTTTTATACATTTACTCGTCATGAAGAGACTCGGCTTATGAGAACAGTCAAACATCGTGTGCAGCTCTGCTGTTCATCTGATGATCTGTCTCCTGTGAATCCTCCAACTTGATGAAAGTGCAACATCTAAAAATAGCTGGAGTTCCCCTTCAAGCTTCTTTACTGGGCTTCCTATTTATTTGGGCATGTTGTTGTGGTTAACAGTGGTTGGTTAGCAACTCATTGGCTGGTTTGTGGCGCACGCCCTCTGCCCAATCGCCCCAGACCAGGATGCAGTTTCAAGTTTAAGTCTTAAAAATACAGTTTGAACACAGTTAAAGCCAGAGTCAGTCTCGAGAAGTCTGCTGTGTTTCTGGATATCTGACTTTAGAGTCTGAACTTCATCTGTAGCTGCAGAGATGAACTGAAGTGTTCCTGAGTTCATGTAGTAACATACTTCACTGCTACCTGATGGGTCGGAGGTCACGGTGCTGGTTTCGGCCTTGCCCCTCACCTGCAGAGATTTCTCTGATTCTCTGAATGAGATTCTGGAAATTCATTCAAACTGTGAGTCCACAAACGTTCTCAAACTGACGAACCTCGGCCCGTCCTCGATGTGAACGCCTGAGCCTTTCATCATGGTACTATCACCTGTTACCAATGAAGCTGTTCACCTGTGGAAGCCTCAGACAGGTGTTTAGTTCATTCTTTGTCTTTGGTCAAAACGTTCTGTTTTTATTCATGTTTTACTCAGAACACCAACTTTTTTTGGAAGTACCAAGTAGTACTGAAACTTCTCCAGTCAAATGAAACCTGCATTGGATCCTTTTTTGTACCCAGGTCTTGAAAAAAGTGACTAAAGTGACAAGAGGTCACAAGCCAGAAATGTTCCTAAATAATTGATTTAATATTCAACAATTTTATTGTATTTTAACTAAACTAAAACTGTCCATTAAATACAATGTAGTAAAAAGAATTTGTTCAGTAGAGGCAGAAAGTGACATCAAATAAAAACACTAAAGCACAAGTACCTCAAAATGAAACTTAAAGGTCCAGTGTGTCACATTTATGGGGCTCTATTTACAGAATATAATCTTTATAACTGTTTTCATCAGCGTTTAATCGCCTGTAAATCAGACTTTCATACCCACAGACGGAGTCTGCCATGTTTCTACAGTAGCCCGGAGTGGACAAACTAAAGACTGGATCTAGATAGAGAGTTTCATGTTTTCTGTGAGTTTGGCGGCCGCTGTCATTCATCCGTGATGCTAGGAAGGAGAAGGTGAGGTGAGGGGGTCGTAATCAGCAGCTACAGAGTAACGCAGTGCTCGGTCAGAGTGACGCTCGGTGTTTCGGACCTGTTCTGTTAAAGAGGACATGTGATGTGAGGGGGGCGCAGAGTGAACTGTATACTCCTCATTGTTACCTCGTAGCTCCTCCAGGACGCTCCTCGTGCAGCATGTGAGAGTTGGTCAGGCTGCCTGAGGGGCAAACTCAGCTGACGGTGTCATCCTCACATCCGAGTGTCAGCTTCATGGAGGTTCTGCTGATGTTCTGCTGATGTTCTGAATCACTGAATGTTTATTTACACACTGTCCTGCTCACTTATAGCCCCAAATGTAGATCAATCCACCGCTGAAAATAGTCCCTGACAAATGCACTATTTCCTGTTTGTTTGGGGCTTCGAGCTTTGAGCCACAGACAGGAAGTCAGACAGTACTGAGAGACGGACGGACATTTTGTTCTGAACACCATCAGGACTGGATCCCTCTGCACCAACGGCTGCACCTCCAGTCATCAGTCCGTCAAGCTCCTGAAGTTCACGAACAGCACCACCCTGATCGGACTCATCTGTGATGGAGACACTCCCCTCCGGCAGGAGGCTGCTGGTCCATCAGGACCAGAACCTCACACCACAGAAACAGCTGGACTCACCAACGAAGACCCCCTCTGACACTGACTCACATGCAAAACTTTTAATAACCCTTTAATAACCTTTTAATAACGTATTTTGGATCACCACTGTTCAGCATATTGTTCATACATTTATATGATGATGTTAAGACTCCCTCTAGTGGTGAGTCATGTGTCTGCATGAACCTCAGCACAGGTACACAGGTGTGTGTGTGCGTGTGTGTGTGTGTGTGTGTGTGTGTGTGTGTGTGTGTGTGTGTGTGTGTGTGGTCCACTGATGTGTTAACCGATGGATTAAGGAGTGGTGTCACAGAGGAGTTGGACTGCAGGTGTGAAGCAGGTAGTTTAAATCCAGCTCAGTGTCTCCTGAGGAGCTGTGTGACGACTGACGTCCTTGTGTGATGTCACTCGAGTCTGGAATAAACAAAAATCAGGTGAGAAACAGAAGCTGCTCGTGCTGCAGGACCCAGACTACTGACACGCCACGATCTCACACATGACTGTGAGCAGGTCCAGGTGCATTGTGGGTAATGTAGGAGGAAGAGGAAGAAGAAAGAAAAAAAACAAACAAAACAAACATGATATCTTTCCTCGGCTGTGTCGATTTTGATAGTTACAGAAATGTGACAATGAATCTGTGCAGGACCAGCGTTTATGGATAAATGGAGTTATGGATATTCTTATAACATGAATGTAAATAAAGATGATACCCGTTGATATCTTTAGCTCGTAATGCTGTGCATCGCTCCCGGTAGCATCAGTGAACTTCTCAGCTGACGTTTCTCTCGTCTTCGATATCTTTATTTTCTTTTTCTGATTTATAAAGTTCAAAGATTTTTTCACGCAGGTCCTTCGACCTTTGAGAAGTCACTAATTACAATTAAAGAAGTCAGAGGTGTGTAAACTGACCTTTAATAGTCATTTAAACCTGTGTGTGTCATTGTGTGTGTGTTTTATCAGGCCAGACATTCAGATCTAGAATTAGTTTGGGTGATTTCAGTTAAAATCATGATGTAACTGATTTATTAGCACAGCTTTTGATTGACAGTTCACTGTTTCTGAGTCGGTGTGATGTCATGCTGACTGGAGCACATTCTAAAGGTCTAGTCAACCAATCAGATTGTACTGTTGTTGTTGTTGATTAGCCTAGCTTAGCATAAAGTGTGGAAGCATGAATAATGAATTCAGACTTTTTGCACCGAGGCTGCATTTCTTTTTCTTCTTCTTCCGTCTGTGAGCGCAACAATCACAAATAAATCACACCCAGTTTTCTATCATCCAGGTCACACACACACACACACACACACACACACACACACACACACACACACATTTCACATGCTTATTGTCTCTCTTTGGCTCTCCCTGTGGGCTGATTTAAAGAAAACAGACTCTAAATAACGTGAACACACGAGTATTTTCTCGTTTCATTACTGTCATGTTAATGACTGGATGAGTGTGAGCGAGTCAGAGGTGAGTAACTTCTGTAAGAATGCAGCTCATCAGGTTTTTAACTTCTCCCCCGACTGGTTTGACTCATCGGAGTCGAAGAAAGTCTTCTGTGGACATCGCAGTGAATCGGAGCCAGAGTCGCTCTGCTGCGACACTCTGAAGGTTTTTCTACAAAGACAGTCAGACTTTGATCCGGCTGTTTTCTGGGAAGCTGTCAGCAGCAGCAGCAGAACTTTGTGACGTCTCCTGAGGCCGTCGGAGCTCGGTGCGCGCCCCTGCTCGGACCAGAACCTGGAAGGAAATGGCCGTGAATCTGAGTAAGAACGGTGCTGCACTCACAGCCGCTTATAAAGAAGTGGTGGACGGAAAGTCAGACACAAACTGGTGAGAACTGTCTGTTTTGACATGTTTGACTTCCTCATTGACTGAAATCTGTGATCACCTCTTAATCACACCTGTGCATCATCACACACCTTTGTGTGTGTGTGTGTGTGTTTTCAGGGTGCTTTTTACTTATGAAGGGAACAGTAATGACATCCGGCTGGCAGAGAAAGGAGGTAAGTTTTAACTTATGAAGATTTAACATGCTGCATCACTGTTAGAGCTACTGTCAAATACTTTCTATACAGAGTCCCGAGGGGCCCAACCTGAGGGGTGGGGCCCTCCAAATGGTCACTAGATGAAGTACTAACAGACAAATGGAGTTTCATTTTTTCAGGTTTTTAAAGGAATAGTTCAGGTACTTTGAAGTGTGTTTGTGTAACTGATACATAGTCAGTGTGTCAGCCACAGCAGACGGTGGTCAGATGGCCCCCCGTGTCAATTAGCTCAGTCGGTAGAGCAGCCGCCCCATATGCGAAGGCTCGCTGCGGCCGGCCGGGGTTCGAGTCCCGACCTGTGGCCCCTTTGCCGCATGTCATTCCCCATCTCTCTCCCTACATTTCCTGTCACTCTACAGCTGTCTCTATACAATAAAAAAAATAATAATCTTAAAAAAAAACAAAAAAAAACAGCCTAATCGTAGAACACACTGGACCAGTACAACGTCTGCAGTATTGCATCTTACAATCAAGAAGTGACCCCAAGGAAAGCTCTGGTGGCCCCTAGTGAGTGTTGGGATACCCAGGTTGGGAACCACTAGTGTAAGGGGCTCTGATTAACTAACTGTGTGTGCGTGTGTGTGTGCAGACGGTGGATTAGAGGAGATGGTCGAGGAGTTGAACAGTGGGAAGGTGATGTACGCTTTCTGTCGTGTCCAAGACCCGAACTCTGGTCTGCCCAAATATGTCCTCATAAACTGGGTGAGACACACATGCACACACACACACACACACACACACGCTCACTTCCTGCCTGTGGTTTATGTGTGTCTCTGTATGTGTGCGTGTTCATGTACAGACAGGTGAAGGTGTGAAAGACTCTCGGAAAGGTTTATGTGCCAATCACGTGAGCGCGATGGCCAACTTCCTGAAGGTGAGTTTGACTGTGACGTGACTCTGAGGTCACGAGGAAGCCAGCTGGCTAACGTTACTCGGCATGTGATGACAGGGAGCACACGTGACCGTGAACGCTCGGGGAGAGGAAGACGTGGAACCGGACGCCATCTTGGACAAAGTGGCCAAAGCATCTGGAGCCAACTTTAATTTCCACAAACCGACACAAGGATACAGAGATGCTCCCCGAGGACCTGTGGTGAGACAAGACCATTCATAACAACAAACCAATGACAGGATGAGTTAATTCACCATTTCACAGCTTCTCCTTTCATATAACAAATATATTTATATATAACAGGGCTCTGTTTACCGGAAGATCAACGCTGTGGAGGAAATTCAACAAACCAAAAAGGACGACTTCTGGGTCCAAGCTCAGGTTCCTCTTCATGTTTTTCTCCAGTAAATAACCCGAGTATCTGTAGATTCACTCAGATTAACGTACCACCATTCTCCTCTTCAGAGAGATGAAGAAGTTCGTCAACGGGAGGAGAACAAACGGGCGGAGCAGGAGAGGCAACTGCTGGAGAGGCAGAGGAGGGAGATTGAGGAGAAACAGGCGAAGGAGAGGGAGAGGAAAGCAAAGGAGAGAGCTCAGCAGATCGAGCAGGAGAAGTAAGTCAAATACACGACAACCACGACGACCATGGCGACAACCACCACGACAACCACCATGACAACCACCATGACGATCACGTCAACCATGACAACCATCACGACAACCACCATGACAACCACCACAACAACCACCACGACGACCACGACAACCACCACGACAACCACCATGACAACCACCA
>CM053991.1:1071092-1204284 GCA_028641955.1 Protonibea diacanthus
TCTCTCCTCTCTCCTCTCTCTCCTCTCTCCTCTCTCCCCTCTCTCCTCTCCTCTCTCCCCTCTCTCCTCTCCTCTCTCCTCTCTCTCCTCTCTCCTCTCTCCTCTCTCTCCTCTCTCTCCTCTCTCCTCTCTCACCCTTGAATGGGAAAATCAAACATCATAAACGCTCCCTGTCAGGGATCTTCTTCTTTATGTTGGGCAATTACACCCAATCTGCAGCGGCTCGGAGTCAGAGGTCGCCCCCCACAAGTTTGTACGCCAAGTACACAAAGTGGCCGCAAAGCTAATGTCGTTCGTATGTTGGCGGCCGGTCGTAAACGGCTGATTGACCACAACACGATTTGTAAATATGTGAAGGAATGTGAGGAGTTCCAGCTCCTCCCGGGGGATCCCGAGGCGTTCCCAGGCCAGACGGGGCTGTGTGGTCCCTCCAGCAGGTTCAGGGTCTGCTAACATTAGCTAACAGCAGCTACAGATGCTGCAGAGCTGGCTGCACTCAGAGAGAGGAGGATGCGTGACCTCGTTGCGGTGTCCGAGCTCCTGTTTGGTCCGTCCAGCTGCACACCTTCAGGGCGGTTCATCACGTTTACAACATTCCTCTGAGACAGAAAATCGGATTCGGCTCTCAGGAGTTTATTGGTGATAAAAGGAGCAGCGCCGTCCTGCAGGTCGTCTTCCATCGCTCTCGTCTGTTTTATCTCTTCAGCCACACAAACACAGGCTGCCCGTGGCTTCAGGCAGACCAGCTGGTGACGAGCAGCCTCGGGAGAAAAAGACCTTTTCCACTGTGGAGTGTGAGTGTGTGGAAAACAGCAGGAGGCTGCATCAGGACCCGTGTGTGAATTTCAATCAACGCCTCAGTAACATCATGACCAGCACTATTTAACTTCAGAGTCTGAACTTCATCTGTAGCTACAGAGATGAACTGAAGTGTTCCTGAGCCCTTACTTACTTTATACAGTCATGTGGGTTTGTGGGGGGCATCACAGAGACTACGTCCAGGTTTTAGACAGTCTGCAGGGACGTCACAGAGACTACCATCACCTGTTCACCTGTGGAAGTTTAAACAGGAACTTTATTGAGACGTGTCACATTCAGAAAACAATAAAGTTGATCAGTTTGAACATTGAACATTTCGTGTTTGTGCTGATTTTATTCACAGCATCCAAACTCATCTGGACTTCTTGGAGCTGGTTGAACTTCGGCTGCAGTGCTGTCGTAGTCGCGTCAGTCATGAAGCTGCACTGATTGACGTTTTCGTGGCTTTTTGTCCTGAACGTAGCTCTCTAGCTCGCCGTGTAGGAAGCTGATAAAGCTCTGAATGCCTGAAGGTCGGCGAGCACAACAGCAGATTTATCTGAAAACTTCGATACCTCCAGAGTTTAGTGAGTTTTCTGGATGTTGGCGAATGTTCTCGGGTCTGAGCACAGTGCAGCGGGGGGGATTTCTAAGGGAGGGTTAGGACATGAACTCTGGAGCCAGAGTCAGTCAAAGAAACTCTCTCCCTCTTCTTTCTTCTCCTCACACTCCTCTTTGTCGTGTCTACAGTCTCTGTATCAGCCTCACAATACTAGTGCTCTTGTTCCCGTGTGTGCCAGTTTCTCTTTGGACGTGGCCGGTTTAGAAAACATCCCAAAGACGCGTCTCAATCTGACGTTGTTTCTGCAGCCCCGTGCGTCCAAGCCTCTCCACTGAGTGCCAGCCACTGTAAGCTGTGCCACATGCAGATGGGCCATGAGCGGTGCCATCCATCCCCAGCTGCCCCGTCAGGAGTTTGGTCGCGGTGCCCATTACTGAGGCTCATTACCAGACTCTGACTGCAGCAGTGAGCCGATGAGCAGCTGTGGCTGCAGAAGCTGCTCCCCCTCCGAGCTGGCAAACACCGGCTGCAGAAGAGAGGTCTTTGTCTGAGAGGTAGCTGTTAACGTGGGGGGTGGGGGTGGAGGGGGTGGAGGGGTTGTTGGCACTCCTACACCCGCCTATTGTGTTTTTTTTTCTTTCTTTCCATCGCTACTCAACTCATTCACCTTCCTCCGTCACCTCCATGTTGTTCTGCATGCAGGCCGTCCACAAAGAGGAGGAGCAGCCTGAAGAGTGTCAAATGAAAGCCACATGAGCCGAAGACGAGGACGGCTAATTAAAGGAGTTGCGCAACATTTTGGGAAATTAGCTTATTTGAGACGATCAGTGTGTGACAGTCACAGAGACTACGTCCAGGTTTTAGACAGTCTGTGGGGACGTCACAGAGACTACGTCCAGGTTTTAGACAGTCTGTGGGGACGTCTCAGAGACTACGTCCAGGTTTTAGACAGTCTGCGGGGACGTCACAGAGACTATGTCCAGGTTTTAGACAGTCTGTGGGGATGTCACAGAGACTACGTCCAGGTTTTAGACAGTCTGTGGGGACAGGCAGGTTACGTTAGCTTAATGTTGCTTTTTCGGTAGCTTGTCGTTGCTGTGACTCTCTTAGTTTTTCTCCTCTTCCTCTGACAGTAACACAACCCGTAAACAGAAACACTCATTCATCTCTATTCATATTCATGCGATGTAATAGATGTTGGCTGAGTTGGATCATGTCAGAGGGACACAACAAACTATCAGCGCTCTCAGTATAATACACAACAAGGCTCCAGCAGGCCGAGTCTTGTAGTGATTATCTGTGATGGCTAGAAGCGATGTTTGATCGTTTACAGAACCCGTTTGTGTGTGTGAAGGCGGAAGAGAGTGTGTTTCACTGGAAGTTTCTTTTCATGGGAAAGTACACAAACACTTACACCTCAAGGACACGAGTCCAAACTGAGACTTCAGATCTGGACGACCAGCTGCTCAATAAAACTTTTTTTCAACACAGACGATCCTCGACAGTTTAAAACAGTTCGAAAAATACACTGAGAGTCATGGTGGAGCTAGCTTAGCTTAGCTTAGCATAAAAAGTAGAAGCAGCTTAACAGTTTAAAAAAAGCTCCCGCAGACTGTCTAAAACCTGGACGTAGTCTCCGTGACGTCCCCACAGACTGTCTAAAACCTGGACGTAGTCTCTGTGATGTCCCCACAGACTGTCTAAAACCTGGACGTAGTCTCTGTGATGTCCCCACAGACTGTCTAAAACCTGGACGTAGTCTCCGTGACGTCCCCACAGACTGTCTAAAACCTGGACATAGTCTCTCTGTGACGTCCCCACAGACTGTCTAAAACCTGGACGTAGTCTCCGTGACATCTCCGCAGACTGTCTAAAACCTGGACATAGTCTCCATGACGTCCCCGCAGACTGTCTAAAACCTGGACATAGTCTCCATGACGTCCCCGCAGACTGTCTAAAACACACGTAAAGTTCAGTGTAACATGTTTTTTAATTTGGTGCGCTGAACCTTGAAGTGACAGAACTTTCTGTCTGCCCGGCAGACTGTTTAGCTTCTTAAGCTACAAACCAGCTCATAATTGTTGTGCATGCTGCAGCTCTGGTGTGTCACCACAGCAGCTCTGTGTGGGGGCTCCTGTGTGTCCCATGCCTGAGCTTAACCTTACCTCTCAGGGTTGAAACCGCTCTCGTCATGTCCCTCCTCCGACCATGTGTTCAAGTCTCCGGTGGTCCTCCGTGGCAGCGTTAGCACAGCTCCCCCTCTCCAGTGAACACGTCTCTTGTTTCCTCTTAACTGGTTCCAGCAGCGCAGCACTGTTTGTCATACAGTTGGTAATGATTTAAACAAGCTCAGGGCCTCCCGTCTCTCTCACACCGGCCTTTTCTTCTGCTTCCCGTTCAGCTAGTCGTCGGTACGCTCGGACGTAGAAAGTCTGCGTTGTTCAAAAAGCAAACTCGTGACCCGAAGCTCGAGATGCTTCTCTGGTTTGTTGGTGGTCCTCGGCGGTCACCTGGGATTCAGCTCCATCGGTCACTCACACGTGCAGTGAGGCCAGAAGTGAGAGCTGCTCCACTGCTGGAGCTCGATGTTTCTTTAAACCTGCAGTAATGTTTGGCCACAGAAATAAGCTGTGAACACAGTCATGGTACATCATCACCACATGAAGGTGATGCGGTGAGCTCTGGGTCAGGATCTCCTCACAACACAGAAGACTGTTCACCCAGGCGGAGACATTGTTAGATTTACAGTGAAGGGAACTCCCCCCAAAATTCAAAATAAACGCTGGTCGAAGTTTTAACGGATGAAATCATGAGCGGGGGCGCGAACGCAAAGAGCGTGGACAGAAATCTTCAGACTGAGAAAACTGAGTGGAAACCCAACAAAATAAAATTATAGATATCGATGTAACGATGTATGTCTCTCTACAACACAAAGATCAGGACTTTCTTTAAATAAACCTGGACGAGTCTTCACAGGAGGACGAGATCGTCGTTTAGATACAAACGAATGTCTCGTTAACAGAGAGTATTGAAAAATCACCTCAGCTCACTAATTAACACGTTGATTCTGTACAACAACAAAACTCCAGACTACTTCTTGGTCGGATCAGTAACTTCTTGGAGCACATAACTCCGTGTTTGCACGGCAAACAATTCAATAATGAAACCTTCCAGAGATTAGACTGGTATTTAATCAAACTCTCGTTAAGAGAGCGAACATGTATTTCCTAAAACGGCTCCTTCAAGACTGAACTGGAGCCCCGAGGACAAAGTCCTGAACCGGTTGGCCTACATTCGTGTTCTCCTTCCCAGTTTCTCTCCCTTGATCTCCTCTCTGTCCTCTTTTCTCCGCTACCCACTGTGCATCCTTGATCCTCCCTTCAGCCTCTTTATGCCTCAAACTTTGTTTCCTGACCCCTGAACGTCACACAGCGCTGCGTTCAAGTGAAGTGAAGTGAAAATATATGAGCCGACGACAACACGAGCCTCGATGTAGTAAAACACACAGGCCAGCAAGTCCAGCATTTGATGTAGACCACTTAAGGTGGGGGAGCTGCTGCAATTACACACACACACACACACACACACACACAGGTATAAAGTCTGCCCATGTGTTTCTAGTCTTGTTCTTATGGGCCACATGATACACTTCCCGTCTCAACAGGAAAACTCTGCTGTAAACCAGCTTCATTAGTCCACTGACCTGTTCTCTGTGTGTGTGTGTGTGTGTGTGTGTGTGTCGTACAGGGCCGACCCCCCATCAGGATCCAGTAAGCCGCAGACTCCCCAGCGTTCTACAGATGCTGCAGCAGCAAGTTCAGCAGCTGAGGACCTGTTTGAGGACTTCTGACCGCTCACTGGCTGAGCCGTCACACGGCGTCTCATGTTTTTAATCTGAGTTTACGTGTTCGCGGTCGCGGATCGTAGTAAAATGACTCATAAGATAAGTTCATGTTCTCTAAGTCTGTGTGATCGAAATCATTGACGGTGTTCTCGTTGGTGTTCATCCACCTAAAGGATCTCTAAAATCACAGAACCAGTGGACTATTTTTAAGTGAAACTAGAACCACTGAAAGGAATTGTAAAGAATCATGAGAACCACCTTAAGGAACCTCAGATCTTCCTAGATAATTGCAAGAACTGCCTACAGTAACCCCTTAAGTATCCCCTAAAGGACCAAAAGGGAACTCTAGCACACTGTAATGAATGGCTAGAACTACCTAAAGATCCCCAAAGAAATGCTAGAACCACCCCGATTAAGAATCCCCGAGAGGACTGCTGCAACCACCTAACGATCCCAAATGATCACTAGATCCACCTAAAGTAAGCCTAGAACATCGTAAACGACCATAAAAACAACTCAAACTCCTAAAGGATCTCTAGAACCACGACAGGATCCCTGAAATCACAAGAACCAATGAAGTACTCTTAAGAAACACTAGAACCACCTTCTAAAGGTTCATGAGAACCACCTTAAGGAATCTAATTGCAAGAACTACTGACAGCAACACTATAACCTCCTAACTGCCTAAAGATCACTAAAGTAATGCTAGAACCACCTGAGTTAACCCTAGAACCTCCTCGGGGGTTGCTGCAACCACCTAAAGAAACCCTAGAACATCGTCATTAGTCCAAGTATCAGTAATCTAGTGTTGGTGGAATCAGCTAATGAAGAAGCTCCTGACTGGCCACTAGAACCGATCTGTCACCTGTCTTCAGGTGTTTCCTTCATGTTGTCACCTGTCTGAGGTTCTGCAGGACCGTGACGAGTTTTAAACACTGAAGAATCGATGCACTTCATGAGCTGGTAATAAATTGTCATTGTTTAATATTTGTACCAATAAAATGTTAATTTGTTGTTATTTTGTCACATGAGTCATCTGTGTCCGGCCTCACTGATCACTGAACAGAACCACAGCTTCAGAACTTTATTCAAACTGGGTCAGATTTTATTCACAGTATATTTGCTGCTTTAGCTCTCTGTGATTTACCAACTTTATGATCCGATATCCGCGTCGAGCCGCTCCTTATCGGACTCGATATTAACAGAAATGCGTAAAAATAGGAGTCTCTTTTGGACTCGTGGAGATCTCATGGGAAATGTAGTTCTTTTGGAGCGTGCTAAACACCAGAGGTGATACATCTCGGGTATCTCGGCCTGTGCTGCTCAGATCTGAATGATTCTTTCTTTAATCGGCCTCTCGCTGTTGTTCGGACTTCACGGAGCAGCGATAATAAATCTGTGGAGTGACCCTTTAATGTCGCTCTCCTCTCATCACTTTCTATTCTTCCTCTTAAGTCTCCATTCTCACTTCCTCCACCTCTCATTCCTCTTTTTGTCACACCGCCCCTCTCCCTCTCCCCCTGCCTCTCCCCCTCTGCACTGGGCGGTGTATTATCAGGGGGTGGGTGGATGGTTGGTGGATGGATGGTGGGTGGGTGGAGGGGGTGTAGGGACATGCGCGCCCCTCCCTCTTCATAATGTCCGGATAATAGCGGGTGTAAAGTGGATTTGAACTTGCAGCCAGTCGCTCAGAGGTGGAAGAGGTCCGAGCGGATCTGCTGCAGCTGCACCGCCGGAACGACGCGCCTTCAGCCGGGCTGTTTGTCTGAGACCTCCCGGGAGTGTGAAGAGATAACCGGACACAGAGCGGCTGTTTTTTAACGCTTTTAACGCTTTTATAAGGTAATAATCAACTTTTAACTGACTTTTAAATCTCTTCAGACTTTGTTGCTGTAATCTGCTGAATGTTCACACACTGATGCAGCTTAATGACACACACTGATGGAAACTGACACTTGGGACCAATTAATGCCGCTTTTAACCTCCGGATGACTCGATGGGCTCTCTGTTTGTATCAGCACAGCTGGGCTCTGACCTCACATCTGTCCGGGAAGCAGCAGCTCAGACTTTTACTCTGACTGATGAAACATGAAACATCTGAATCAGAATAAAGTTTTATGGGTGTTTAAAACCGGGATAACCGCACAGTTATTGATTTTAAACTGTTTCCAGGGTTGCAGGTGGTTTATTAAGACATATTTTATGTTTGTGCAGAAGGTTTCTGTTGAAGTTTTTGTGTTATTTGATATTTAATAGAATATTTTTGATATTTTTGGATGGTTGGTCAGACAATGTTCCGTTCTTCTTTTTTGTTTTTCATATTTTAGTTTTAACAATCAGTTAAAAATCGTCTTTAGTTTTAAAATCCTGGATGATTTTTACAGATTCTGAACATTTCAAAGTTCCCCTTTGATTGTTTGATTTTACCTGGCTGTACCTGCGGGATTTATGACATCACAGCTAGTTTGGAGCCAATCAGGGTCGAGCAGTATTCTCAGCATAGATGTTGAAGCTCACAAACACAGAGAATGAACTTTTCATTGACGTAGGAAACATCTTGTGTCCAGGAGATCAAAAATATTTGCATGTTTATACGAAGAAGAAGAATTTTTAACAAAGTAATTCAACTTTTTTGGTAAGAAATTTGTATTTTAGACATCAAAATATAATCAGCAAAATCAAAAATATGAGAAGTAAAAGTTGTCATTTTGTCTTTATCGAAGAATCTGCAGCTAATTTTCTCAATAATTTGATGAATTTTGTCTAAAAATGTCAATAAATAGTGAAAGATTGATGATCACAGACTGTAGTGCTTGTTTTTTGTACCAGGCTGTAAACATGTTTATTTCTGCTGTGAAGTTGGACATTTGAACATGGGGACTTATGGAGACTGACTCACTTCTGGAACCAGCCTCAAGTGGACGTTAGAGGAACTGCAGTTTATTATCAAATGTGACAAAGAAAAGCATCAGACCTGTTTAGTGTGATAGTGACTGACTCCGTGCTCTCTTTCTGCAGACTTTGTCGACATGATGTCACACGTCCTCACACACCTGCTGTGCCTGGTGTGTGCGTGCATGGCTCGTCCTCAGCCAGGTGAGTCCACGTCCAGTCCAACAGGAAGTGATGTAACCGGAGCCTGAATCCAAACGCCGTCACCGTCTTTCCTCTTTTTCCTTCCTCGTGTTCGTGATACGACACACGAGCCAGACTTCAGGTCCAAGACTGACAAAGTGGAAAGAGACTTTCTTACTCCAACACGAGGCTGAACACACACACACACACACACACACTCTCTGATTGCTGATGTTTTTGTTGCCAGTTGTAGAAAAGCTCCAGAGTCTGGTTCCTCATGCCGTCATTCTTTTCGTTATAAATAAAGCTGCTTCATGTTTGTTCGTTTAGAAGAAGTCCAGGGTTGAAAAGACGACATTTTATTTTTCATAAATAAAAAATACAATCAGAGAAAATCTAAAATATACAAGAAAAAGAGAAATTAGAATAAAATAACAAAATATATCAACAAGTATATCAATCATTAATATGCACATATGTTTCCATATGATTGCATTAATAATCATTATCGTGATAATCGTCAATATTGGTACATCGAGACAGCCCTAATATTACTTAAATATTTAGATGTTATTCATTAATCTGTTACAAAAAAGTCTTTTTATTTAAAGTCAAGAAAGTTCCTGCAGATGAAAAGTTGCATTAATATTAAATTTTAATTTGCTCTCAATATAAAATCAATAAAGTTTATTAGTTGTTGTGTGACGTTACATTTTGTTTACCAGTCACAGTCTCCTTCCGTCGGCCGCTGACCAGCAGGTGGCGACGTATGTGATGACGTGACGATGAATCGCAGGCGTGACGTGTTAGATCACATGACAGACTGTGTCACATCACGTATGCCGCATCTTGTTTTCCAGTGTCCCCCCGCTCGATGAGGATGGAGCAGAACTCACCTGCGACCGGCTCTCTGGCGGGCCGGGTGGTGCTGCCCTGTCACTTCTCCATAATGTCAGTTTCCAGCGTGCCTACCACCCCACCTCCAGCACCTGGACCCCTCCTCCTCAGTGACGCTCTCCACGCCACCCCGAGCCCCGGCGAGGAACTGAGGATCAAGTGGACCAAGCTGGTGGCAGGCAGAGAGAAGGTGGTGCTGGTGGCTCAGGGAGGCGTGGTCAAGGTGGGGCAGGAATACAAGAGCAGGGTGTCGGTGGCGAGTCATCCGCTGTCGGTCGGGGACGCCTCTCTGTGGATGGTGCGGCTCAGGGCCAGCGACGCCGGGCTCTATCGCTGTGAGGTCATGCACGGGATGGAGGACACCCAGGACACCGTCAGCCTCAACGTCACCGGTGAGTAAAACAAATGCACCCTGCCAATTCTGCACATTTATAGGTGAGTTCACAGTTAATATAAAGTGACTGGATCCAGATGTGTGAAGCTGTTTTCAAAGCAGGAGCAGCTCTCACAGGAAATCAACCGACTTTTCTGAAGCTGCTAGAATCAAAAAAATTGATATTAATTATGTTTCATTAACGATGATCGACTACAGCTGAACTAAAAACTTAAAGAACTTTCCAAACGGCCTCACTTCAAACCAGGTTTGAAGGTCGATCAGGTGTGTCAGAACACCGACCCCGAAATATCGCCAGACGGTAGCTGCCGATTGCCAAGATTGCAGCTCCACAAAAAGTTTTAGCGTCTTTCAGCTCATTGTTTTGTTTTTACAGCCACAACTTCACCGCTTTGGTTCAGTCTCAGAGCCAAACGAGCTTTTAAAAAGTCACTTTAGCAGCTAACGAGAGGAGGTAGAGACCAAACACGGAGCTAAAAGAGAGAAAATATTGGTCAAGTGACACAAACATGACTCCAAATGAATGATCATGTTTCTCTGTAACTGTTGGATGTCTTTAAACTGCTCACATGTTCGACCTTAACAGTTTTATAATGTGATGAAATGTCAGTTTGAAGTGAGACAATGTATCTTCGAGTTTAAATCTGCATTCATTCATTTTTTGGGGCCATTTGGGAGCAATTGGGCAAGCTGTAAACACAACACTGATGTATTATCACCTTATAAAGGTTTTACGGTGAACAAACAGTTGATTATTTCCTCACAGCGGTTAACGAGCAACACAATCATTAATTTGGAGTCGTGTTTGTGTCGACCGATGCTCTGTTTTTGGTCTCCACCACCTGCTGAGATAAATATCTGTCTCTTTAGCTGATAAATGATCCACCGTGTTCACCAGCTCGTCTCTAACTGTGTCTGTCCGCTGCCGAGCAGGTCGTGTACGAAGGTTTTTCCAGCCTTTTCTCTAAAAACATCTGGTAGTGACGCTGAACCAAAACAGTAAATCTGAAAACTGAATCTACAGCTTCACTGCTCGAGGCCACTAAATCCTTCAAACATTTTATTGAACATTTTAAAATCATTCCCAGTGAATCAAACACGTTGAGTTTAAAGTTTAAGTTGATATCTATGATTTTATTTTGGCGGGATTCCACCCGGTTTCCTCTGTGCATCCGCCCACAAAGCGTCCCCGGGTTTCTTCTGGAAGCTGTCAGATCGTGTTGTGAGGGAGATCCTGACCCAGTGTGCAGAGTTCATCATCACATCATCACCATCGGTAAACAGAGGGACTCTCCCGGCTCTCACTGCCCAGACGGAGGCTGTTTTCTGGGGGAGAGTTCACCAAAGAGTCGGCAGGTCTCAAAGAAGTTCTCTGCTCGCATCTGGAGGGTTAAAAACCCAGAAACAGCGAACAGCTGTCGAGAGGCAGCAGGTGATTGCTTTGAGTCGCACAGTGCAAACAGTAGCCTGTGCCTGAAAGTGGCTTCATTTTTTTTAATCATCGTGAATATTTTTGGAGATTTCCGAGGTTCGTCCTTCAGAGTTCATCCTGTGGAAACCCCAGAGAGGCGACTCTCTCTTCCAGACATTTACACAGATTCCACATTAATGCTGAACAGGACTCTTTGTCGAGCAGCTCCAGACAAAGACGCTCCCTATGAGTGACACACAACTCTCCATTTCACGGCTTGGCCATCTATTCACGTCCTCCTGCAGCTCTGCCAGCATATCCTCGCATGAGATGAGAAATAATCCTCCCGTCCAGCTGAAAATAAAGGAGCTAATGACACAGAGACAACAGCTACATATAGTCTGAGGATGACAGCTGAAATAGCTGACTGGCTTGAGTTTCTCTATACTGTCGTGTAATGACCCGAGCCGGAGTTATTGGGTTTCTGTCAGGATGAATCTTGAGTGTAATAACGGGAGGTGAACAGGTGCCTCTTCAGTTCTTCCACCTTTTTCTGGATCCATCATGTCACAGCATCTAAAAAGATGCTACCTCCTTCTTCTTTAACAGCAGCAGCAGTATTCAGGTCTTTACCTGAAATACTCGTAGTTAGTGAACTAATTCATAGTTAGCTCCTGTGCAGCTTTGGTGTTTTAACACGTTAGTTTGGCTCCGATGTCGCTCTACAAACTCCTCAAAAAAAACATCTGCTGAGACCGGTTGGTTTTAGAGAGACAGCTGATGAACCGCAGCAACAATAATAATAACGATATTCTCTCCACAATAAACTCCATCAAGAAGGAACATTTGAAGACAACTCTTAAATGTGGAGAGGGGGTCTGCCTCCAGAACCAGAACTTGAAGCTGGTTCCACAGGTTGATAGATGAAGGCTCAGACTCCCATTCAACTTTTAGAGACTAAAGGTTCCTCAAGGAACCACAAGGAATCTCGAAAAACTACAAGGACCCACGAGGAATTATGAATTAATTAGAGGAGCCCAGTAATCTGAGAGCTCGGTCTTGTGGTGGGGTAATGGGGCCCCTCTGCCTGGCTCCATAGCAAGAGCAGCCGAGCATCATGGGTATGATCTGCCCTCTCTCTTCCAGGTGTCGTGTTCCACTACAGAGCTCACATGGACCGCTACTCTCTGGATTTTCCCGGAGCCGTGACGGCGTGTCGCAACGTGAACGCCACCATTGCTACGCCGGAACAACTCACGGTAGCTTTCGAGGACGGCTTCGACCAATGTGACGCCGGCTGGCTCGCCGATCAGTCGGTCAGGTGAGTCTGTCTTTGAGCTCTCACAAGCTTTGCACCGCCATATTCTGTTCTTAGGACACAAATATGAACAAAAACGATCGTTTGCAGTTAAACTGTGTGTTTTTTTTTTCAGGTATCCAATCACAGATCCCCGTCCTGGCTGTGCAGGCGACCTGGGGAGCAGACCGGGAGTGAGAACATACGGCATCCGCGACACCTTTGAGAAATACGATGTGTACTGCTACGTAGATAAACTAGAAGGTGAACGCACACTTAAAGGAAAAAGCTTCACATCGATGTGGTTAGCCTAACTTAGCATCCATGAACCTTTTCCTGACCTCGTGTGTCTGTCCTCCGTCTGTAGGCGAGGTCTTCTATCCGTCCTCTGTCAAAGATAAACTCACCTTGCAGCAGGCGAGAGACGAATGCAAGAAGCACGACGCTGTGCTGGCGTCACCTGGTCAGCTGTTTGCAGCTTGGAGGGCGGGGCTGAACCGCTGTGACTACAGTTGGCTGTCTGATGGCAGCGTCCGCTACCCCGTCACCGTCCCCAGGCCTCAGTGTGGAGGAGGTCTGCTTGGGGTCCGCACGCTCTACAAGTACGAAAACCAAACCGGCTACCCGGAACCCACCGACAGATTCGGACTTTTCTGTTTCAAAGGTGAGACTGAAACACGACTCTCATCATCAGGCGTGTTTGTAGTTCGCCACGTTTTATGTTGTTGCATGATGACACCTTCAGAGGTCAGTTGAGTCAGTTTTAAGAGGCATGAGGAGTAAAAGTTCAATAGCTAATGTGATCCATGATGCTAACTTATGTATTGTCCAGCTCCGGTTCTGGCACAACACTGGCTCCCCTACCCGCCCCGGGGCTGTAAACCTCCTCTTCTTCTTCCTGGTGGGCCAAATCGCCTGCAGTACAAACACTAACACTGCCACGGTGCTCTGAGCTCACAGTCCAGACAACCCGGCTAACAAACTAAGCTAACATTAGCTAACAGCAGCTAACAAACTGAGCTAATATTAGCTAACAGCAGCTAACAAACTGAGCTAACAGCAGCTAACAGCAGCTACAGCTGTCAGCAGTTTACTTCACTGTCCATCATAAACTCTGTAAATCACAGAGAGTTGAGGCGGAGCAGCCGGAGGACATCAGAGGGAAAACCAGAAAACATTTTCTCCATAAAATATGATCCAGTTTCACCAAAATCAGTGAAATAGTTGGTGGTGTGTGACTTAGTGCCGTAAAGCGTTACGTACTTCTCCCGACCCGGAGCCCAAAGTTACATAGTGTGAGAACAGACGTACGAATGACAGAGACACCGTTCACCTGATCACAGGTCAGTGTAGCGTCATCATGTCATCGTACATATCTCTTGTTTATGTTGTAAGTTTTGTAACACCAGGAGAAATCTGCAGCTCTGCACAGACGTTGAGGTGTCGGAGCATATAGAAGTGGCAACAGATGACAAAGAACAAACAGGAGAAGAATGAACTCCCACTGGCCTGTTTATGGTGGGGCACGTCTTTTTATAAGGGGAAAACCCAACTCATGCACTCTAACATAGATACAGCAGAAGGGGGACAGGTCCCTAATGCTTCACAGCTGGACCCGGCCCAAACACAGACAGACGGGCTGGAAAAGAGAGGGGGAGTGCATCTCCCATAAGTAACATCATCATTAAAAAACACTCGAAACAGAGAGCGTAGTTCAGTCTGAGCTGTGTGAAGTCGGTATGCAGCAATTATGTACTTCATGTATGATCCTTCATAGATGATGTCATTGCAAACAGTCACATGTCTGGCAGCGTGAAGGTACTTTCTGAACCTCTGAGTCCTGCAGAGCGTTAAGCGAGGTGGCAGAGCAGCAGCAGCAGGAGAGTACAGTGAAGGACAGACCCCCGGACCAGCTCGCCAAACACATGACATCATATCAGGGCAGGGCCGAACATGCAGGCTGAGGGTCTCCTTCATGGTGCGAAAGACCAGACCAGACCAGACCAGACTACAGCGAATCCCCAGAGAGAGCCGGCAGTAAACACCTTTAGTCTGTGTGGAGGGAAGAAGTACTCAGATCAAGTACAGAAGTACTGATGGATGACTTTATGAGACTGTTTATATCATCGTAAATTTAATATATTTGTGGGTTTTTTTTACTCCTGATGAATCAATAACAACAATCAGCTGCAACCCAAGTTTCAACTTGATACACTTCTGTTGGTCTAAACTCTAGATGTCATCGGGCTCGGCTGTCATGAAGTCATACAAACGGTGTCCAAACTGTCCCTTTGTTGGTGTTTGGTGTTGTTGGATAACTTAAAGAACCAGTAAAGAGTTCTCCAAAGAACCTTTAATATGAAAAAAGTCATTTTTCAACATTTAAAGATTCTTCAAAGCACAAAAAGCTGAACTGTTTTCTGCACTTCAGTGACACCAAAAAGGTTCTTGAAGTCCGTGTAAAGGCAGTTCTTTCCAAACACATTAAATATTAACCATAAAATTGTTGATATTTTTAATCATTCAAATTTGGCTGGGTGGTGATCTGACTTTACACAGACAAAAATGTTCTCCAGAGCTCTTTAGAAGATCCAGTTTTTATTTGAATGTAGATGCGTAGTTACTGTTGGTGTTTTATTTTGAAAACTAACTGGATTTTCTGTGTCGTTCCTGACTTCCTGTCATCTTGAGGCTGCGAGATGATTAATTAGAAGAAAAATTTCAGTTCACGCTCCGTGTCTTGTAGTCAACACTTCAGCTGATACTCTTCTTCCTCGTGCACATGCAGCTGTTGGAGTGAGAAAGGGAGCTCCACCTAACCCTTCTCCTCCATCCATACGTACTGCTGACAGCCAGCATGGACGGATGGAGGGGAGTCGATTACGCACCGTTTATTAAAGCATTATGTCAGTGACGTTCAAAGCCCGCTGCTGCTTTCTCCTGAGACACAGACTACATGAAGTCAGCACTTAGACCTGCACAAAGGACGGCATTGTATGTGTGTGTTTGGGAGTCTTTTCTCATATGGTATGTATTCCATCATAATGAGATATAAATCTATGCAACCATCACAGAGGTCTCTGCAACAAAAGCCTCATGGTCTGTAATGTTCAGAGGAGAAACACCAATATGAATTCAGGCAGAGTCTGTTAGCGAGCTAACTTTCCCGCCTGTTGTTCTGTCAGCCGAGGTTTGGCCGCTTTATTTCTGACAGGTGACTTCATGTTTCAAAAATCAAAGCTGCTGCATTTCCTTTTATAGCTAACGGCACTTTGACAGCTGCATGACTAGCATTTTCCAGATAGCATGGTTTTATTTTTTTTAATGACTCACGATAATAAACTGATTCATTCTGTAAACATTTTCACTTGGATATAACCGCTGTTCGCTGGACCAGACCTGACTGGACCGGACCCAGACTGTTTTGTTTTTTGTATGCACATTTTATCCCAATGATGACAAATTACATATACAGTAACTTTGCTGTGGAGCGTTTTCCAAAGTAAACCAACAACCAAGTGTTCAGGTTGGTTTTCTGCCTCTTTGTGCAGCAACTATCCGTTACATACGTACATATATTCACATATGTCAAAGTAACATGAAGTAGTTTTGCACAGAAACCTTCATCAACCGCTTGGACGTCATATTATTGAGACTGATGACCTTCTACAATGCTTCCTCCATCAACGTCCTCTTAGATTTCTTCTCCTCTGCCATTATGTCCAAAGAGGCTGCTGACCCTGCCCAGCTCCGGTTCTAGCATGACACCTCAGGCCTGTAAACCTCTTCTTCTTCTTCACATGGTCCAAACCCCCTGTGGTACAAACACTAACACTCCCCCGGTGCTCTGAGCGCACAGTCCGGGCAGCCCAGCTAACAAACCGAGCTAACAGCAACTACAGCTGGCAGCAGTTTACTTTACAGTTCATCAGGAAAAAACGGTCAGATAGGGAGAGACTTGTTGTGGATACTGATTGCCGTTTACCGTAGCCAATAGAAAGTGTGCATTACACCACCACCACTATGCCCTGCAGCCAGCGTTACGAGCTACCGTCAGCATCTACCTTCCTTGGACCGAATAGAACCTCTGAACCAGCAGTGTCCAGTCTAACAGTGAACACAGTAACAGAACCTCTGAACCAGCAGTGTCCAGTCTAACAGTGAACACAGCAACAGAACCTCTGAACCAGCAGTGTCCAGTCTAACAGTGAACACAGCAGCCTACTGAGGTGGTTTTCTTGCCGGGTTTTGCTCCGCAAGCGCTGAGTCAGTTCAGTTAGCAGCAAATATATTGTGAATAAAATCTGATCCAGTTTGAATAAAGTTCTGAAGTTTTTGTACAGTAATCAGTGAGGCCTTCTCTTCTCTGTTTCCCTCTCTTACAGCTAAACTACCAGAGCCAACGACCACGAGTCCACCGATGACCGCAGCCGAGTACAGCCCCACATATGCTCCCCACACTCTGACACCCGGACCACTCATACACCCTGAAAAAGCTGAAATTCAAGCAAGAATACCAGATCCTGTCACAGAAACATCACACACAGCCTCACCAGGCCAACATGGAGCCCCCCACACAGATTCAGACCACACCACAGCCTTTGTGACCCCGACTCCCATGTTAGATGACTACGACGTTCAAGATTTTAATGACTCACACAGGGTAGAGTCGGTGCCATTTTCAGGAGGCAATCTGATCCCCATGGAGCTCCCTCCTTTACCCACCACCCACTCACAGCCCGCGCACCTTGACATCTCCCACGGGGGAGACGATGGAGGCCAGATGGGGTCAGGCCGAGACGAGAGCAGTGGCAGTGGGGATGTAGGCAGTAGCGATGATAGCTCGAGTGGGGCTGAGGTGGTGACCCCAACAGAAACACCAAGCGAGCTTCTAGAAACCACCACGGGGACGGAGCAACAGGTGGAAACCACACCCAGGCCATCACAGCTTCAAGAGACCACTCCAGACCGTGTCACTCCTGGACCAGGTCAGGGGATTGAAACCACACCGAGACCGTCAGAGGTTCAAGAGACCACTCCAGACCGTGACACTCCTGGACCGGGTCAGGGGATTGAAACCACACCAAGACCAACAGAGGTTCAAGAGACCACTCCAGAAGTTCACACCCCAGAACCAGGCCTCACAGTTTGGACCGGAGAGGAGGCGCAACAACCAGCGGTTGTCTTTAAAGAGGACGTCACCCCTGGAACCACTGATGGCGATCAGGGGTCATCGGCCAAACCACCTTTCCATCTCATCATCGTCAATTTGAACAACCAAAATCAATCAGGTGAGTTAAGGTGACGACAGGTGGACCCAGGCTGGGCCTGGTCTGTCCAAGTCAGCTGGTGTTGATGAACGGCAGATAAAGTCATAGTTTAGATCCAGTCGAGGTCAGTCGTTTGGTTCTCACCAAACTCCTCATTGTTTTGGCCTTTTCAGCCCAAATGTTGCGACATATAAACAGTTCAAGCTGCTGGTTCGCATCCATTTTTGTTTTGGCACAAGAACGTGGGACAGTTCTTGCTTTCTTGTTGGATTTGCGGGAATGTCTACCTCCAGAGCTTCACGGGTTACTGACCGGTGAATCAGCGTGTTGTCTAGTGTACGCACCGAGTTGTCAGGCTCTGTTGGTTTGTCCGGTCTCTGTAGGGTTTGACTTCAACAAAGAGAACAGCAATGACCACACATACTGGAGAACAGGTGTAAGAAATCAAAAACTATCCCAGTCTGAGGAAGATGTAAATACTGCATTGTGGGGGGGCGTTCCATTGCGGAAAGCTGAAACCATTTTTTTGACGTGATTTAACAAAGTTTAAACAGAAACTCTGCTGGCAGGTCAAACCCAGTACGGATTAAAGACAGATCCTGATCGCTGTGAGAAACCAGTCATCTGTTTGACGTCTCTGACCTCGGCCGAACTCGTATTTCCACTTTTTGTTTGCCGTGATGTTTTTTCGACCTGCACCTTTCGGAGGCTTTTTTTGTGCTCCGGGATCTGACAGTCTCATGTTTCACGCCAAGCGGCTCGGCCTTTCAGTGAGAACATTTATCTTTCAGAGCGAGCTCTCGTGTTGTTACGTTGGGCTGTCGGGGAACTTTACAGTAATCTGCCGCGGATGATTTAGTATTGTTTGTTGTCAACATTGGAAACAACTAATGGGGTTGTTACTTTTGTATTTGCATGCTGACAGATTCTCTCTCTCTCACACACACACACACAGTTTGCAGAGCCAGATGTGGAAAGTTATGGAGTCTCTACTCGGCCAGTTTTATAGCTGAACATACTGTAAACACATCGTAGAGTCTCCTGTGGGAAAGCAGAATGAATAATCAAATATATCAGAGCAAATGACTCCTTTCCTTCACATTCCTGTCTCTTTATCACCGTGGTGGTCTTCAGTCAGCATGTCTGACTAGCTGTATGTTCAACTTCCAGGTCTAGATCTAATCTGCTGAAAGAGTTCAGGAACAAAAACCACAGACTGTTGACCTTCATTGTCGTTTCTCTCGGGAGCTGCCTGAATTTCCGTAACTAATAACTCCTCCAACAATCTCCACCATCTCTTTCTTTCCACGCATTAGTCTGGATTAGTCTGCATTAGTCTGCATTAGTTGTATTTCCACCATGGATGGATTACTGTACAGGTTTACCAGGTGCAGTCCTAGAAGGCCCGGAGGGCTCGGAGGCACAACACCAGCTTTGCGCCCTGGCGTGGCCTGAAAACACTGTCCCAGTGCTTGTGTAGTGTTGTCTCAAAATTGCAAGTATAAGCATGGAAGTATTCAAACTAACATCATCATATGTTTTGGTTTTGCCTGACTCGAGGTAGTTGCCAATCTTACTACAAATATTTGAGTGTCATCGGCGTACTCCCTCATCTGAATGACTCAAAATGTTCCAAAAAGTACAGCTGAGTAAATGTACTTAGTTACTTTCCACCCCAAAACCTCAACATCCTCACTGTGAGTGAGAATAAGGCACAAAGGAGGCCCCGTTGCCCGGGTTTTCCTCGGGCCCCAACATCATTAAATCTGAGCTGGTGGGTTGGTGCAGGGGCCACTCACACCCCCGACACACTCACTCAGATTACAGCGCTCGTGTGTTTGTTACCCCCTTCAGCCATGTGGTGCCATCTTCTAGGAGTTGTGTTTATTATTGAAATGTTTTAAGGCATATTCGGTTGCAGAGGTGATACATCATCACGTGACAGAGGCTCCGGTTTGTGTGAGGCCCTCCGACTCTGTTTCCACGTCTTCGGGGGGAAATTGGGAAAATTGAAGTGGAGTGTTTTAATGAAAACGCTTCCTGTTGCTCGTGGTGTCGAGTTGTGAATCACACAGGCTTTTTTTTTTTGGCTTTGGGGCGACGTGTTGTGGCTAACGCGGGCTAACTCGTTACATTTGTACAGTTCAAAGACGAAGCTCCTGATCCGGTCGTGGTCGTATTGCGTCACAATATAACTTCCATGTGTACCATAAAGTCTTAATGAAGAGACACAGGCGCGCATTGTTAAGAGAGCAGCCGCCGGCACCGGCCGACCTTCATCATAAGCTGACTGTTAAACATCCAGAGATGCAGAGAGGAGCGAAACTGAGACGCAGAAGCAAGAGAGATGAGTTGTTTTCAAGGATTAAGGATTAAGAGCATAGACACTTTGATTGACAGGTGTGCATCGTCGCAGGCACCCTGTTTAAGCAACCAGGCTCCATTCAGCCATCTTGGGTCCACGTCAAGAGCTGGTACAGCCTTCAGAAACCTGTGGGGGGACGTCCATTCTTTATACTGTCAGTGATTTACAGATTGGAGGAGTAAATGTCTGTTGTTTGTCTCTAGTTGACGACATCTTGAACATCTTGAACCAGCCAGGGAAGGCCATCGGAGGGACGCACCCGCACTTCCCCCAGATCACCGACCTCTCGCAGCTAACCAGTGAAGCTGTCCTCGGCAGCGGAGACGTCGACCCTCTTGAACCTTCTCCCATCAACCTGCCTCCGACCGTCAGCTTTGTCAATGGAAAACACGAGGTACCGGCCAGATAACGCTCGTTATTTCTGATGATGTTTTCTCTCTGTGTTGACAGTCGAGTGAACGGAGCAGTGTTGCTACAGCCAAGTCCAACAGGTCACAATCAGACAATCCAGGAGCTACAGTCGATGATACTGAAGGTTTCGCTTCATTCGGTCTTTGTGTTTCTTTGTTTTTCTGATAATTCAGGTGACTTTTGAGCCGGAGCTGCCGGAGGAAGCCAGAGGAGATCAATTTGAGACGGCCACTCCTGTCCGCGTAGGCGAGGTGGTGGAGGGAGAAGAAGAAGGAGCAGAGAAGGAGGAGGAGGAGAGCGTGACTCCTTTTGATTACGGTGCCATAGAAATCCCCCCAGAGGAGACACCTACAGAGGAAACTCCCACAGACACATACCCAGATATTAGAATAGTCATGGGCTCGGGTGTTGGTGCCGACGTGGTTCCTGAAGTCTTTACTGACTTAGATGGAGGCAAAACCCAAGAACCAGGTGATCAGACAGCGACAGGAAGCACCACCAAGACCCCGTATACGCTCCCTGTCTCATCCCCAGCGCCCACCACACCATCAGGCTCAGCCCTCCCCGGCACCTCCCAGCCGACCACTCACTGGGTCTCCAGTTACGAGGACGAGGAAGGCTCTTCAAACTCCGGCTTTGGTCCTTCTATGCAGGAGGGCTCTGCAGACGATGCTTCGCCCACCCCGGCTGCAGGCAGCCAGTCTGATGTGATGACCGACGAGACAGAAATCGGAGGGACAGAGCTTCCGACTTCATTCCCAGACACACCACCGCCGTCCACCACCATATGGACACAGGTGGAAGACTGCGAAGGTTCTGCCTCTGGAGAGGATGAGGCTTCGGGACAAGAGCCGCCAGAGACGCCCGAGTTTACCAGCACGCTACCACCAACTTATTCCACCCATCACACCCAACAGCCTCAACCTACAGCGGACAGTGAAGTCACAGATGTTCCGGTGTTTTTACCACCTGTTTCCACGGTCACGGAGCCAGGCTCAGGTGTAGAGCAGCTGTCCGGGGAGGGGGAGGGTTCTGGGGAACACGGTGGTCTGGTTGACCTTCCTAAAGCGGCCACCGTTACTGCTTTACCAGATGTGGCAGCTGTGAGAGACCAAACCACACCCACCACAGATACCCAGGACATAACCTCAGAACCTAGCACACCAAAATACTCCACACACCCCACAGATGATAAGAAAGATCTTGCCGTTACCGCCGAGCCTGCACCCACCACCTCCGAAGACCACACCGAGCTTTACAGACTCCAGACCGAGCAGTCCACCACGGCCTCCACGCAGCATGTAAGCCAGTCCGTCCTCTCCACGACTTCACCCCTATACACATTCGACCACAGCCCACACTCCGTCCCCCAGTGGGCTCTGATCCCTGACCCCGCTGCCACCCCTCTACCGGAGAGTGACTCTGTGGACTACGACAGAGAGATCGTCCCTCCGTTACTGGAGACACAGTCTCCGACACCAGAAGAGATCCTGGCTACGGAGGAACCAGAGAGCGGCACTGACTCAGCTTATTCTGTGGACGCCAGCACAGTGAACGTCAGAGGTACGTGAACTTCATTGTTAGTGATTTGTTCTGAACTACTTCAGTGGTGTAAACATCAACAGGAGCTCATTTTACTGCTTCACTCTGCCAGTAAGTGAACTCAGCAGCTGTGGTGTTTGAGCCGCCTCCAGCTGACTCTGCAGAGCGGCCTTTGGTTAATGTTGCTACGCCTGTCGAGCAGTTCACAGTCTTCAGCATCAGACACACGTCAACTAAATCTATTATTTAAGGCAACCATGCATTTAGCTGAAGCTAATGAGCTAATTCAAAGGGTCATAAATGTGCTTGGTGATCTGATTGCTACATATAATATTATAACGGATTGATGCTAATGCTAACAACAAGAGGTTAGTATCCTCACAAGTTGATAGTCCATATGGAAAATGAGCAATTGCAGCGTAGAGCTAACTGAAATCTACAAAGCTGCTAACATTAGACTAAATGCTAATATTTTAGCATTCTAACCCCAGAAATTAATGTAATTAGCTAATGATACCACCAATGATGCCACTATTGGCTTTGGAAGTAAGGTGCTAAGCTAGTTAGCCAGGCATGCTAACTTTTGCTCTGATGTTTTTGGTTTTGAAATTGTACGGAATTGCTAACATTAGCCTAATGCTAATATGCTAATATTTTAGCATCCTGGAATCTGCTAACACACAGTGAATGTTTGATCCTGTAACCAGACAAATCCCAAAGTAATGTAGTTAGCTAACAATGTGCTCCATTGACTTTGGAAGGAATGTAGCTGCTAAGCTAGTTAGCCGAGCATGCTAACACGTTGTTTCATCCTGTCCTTGAACTTTTGCTCTGTAGCTGTAAACATTATAGCACACTCGTGTGATTTTAAAGACGGTGTCACTTTGTGCAGATCTCCTGCCGTGCTCGGCCACTGTGTGTCTGAACGGAGGCTCCTGCTACAGGAAAGGAGCACAGAACATCTGCCTGTGTGCACCTGGATACACTGGACAGCACTGCGAAACAGGTCCTCCTCTTAACCTCTAACCATACTGACCCGCGCACTGACAGATGAGCGATACGTGGAATAATGCAGGCTTGTGTTGTGCGTCTGCAGATGTCGACGAGTGCCAGTCCAACCCGTGTCTGAACGGAGCCACCTGTCTGGACGGAGTCAACTCCTTCATCTGCCTCTGCCTGCCCAGCTATGCAGGAGAGCTCTGCGAACAAGGTCAGCCACATCTGAGCCGTGATAAAGTGATGAGAAATGTGCAAAATAAAGTAACGCTGCAGATAAATGAAAGGACGACACAGAGAGCCGTGTTAATAACTCTGCACACTGTCACTGACGGTGCTCAGCTGTCCTCCAGTGCTGGGCGTTGGCCACTCCGTAAGATTACTTCCAGCTTCTCGTCCAATATTTCTGCCATTACTCAGCAGCTAATGGAGGTTCAGGCCTTACACGCTGACTCTGAGGATTAATATTTTCCAGCTTTCAGAGAATTTCAGACGTCTCTCTCAGAGTTCTGTAAAGAATGTAAAATGAAACGACGTGTTTTTATAGTTGGATTTGTGCATCAGTTACTGTACTCACAGATTTTTATTTCTCAACTTGTTAAAAGTTTTCAGTGAACCTTTTACGGGGTGAGAGCACGCGTTAATAAATCAAACAGAAAGGCTTCTTATGGACTGTGTTCATGAATATTCAGAGGATATTAATATGTAAATCATATACATTATTATCACTGATGCATTAACATCAGCATATCAGTGTTGCAGCTGAGCTAATGACAGCTAGCGGTTTGCTACTTAACAACCTTAACATAGCTAATGTTAACCCGGTCCGGCTCCTGAGCCCAGTTCTGTTAGCATGCTAACGGCAGATTCAGTTAGCAGCAGCTAATTAGCGGTTAGCTACTATAGCGAGTGGTGAGGCTAAAGCTATCTGTCCATCAGTAAACTGGTTATTCATTGGCGTTTACAGTAGTCAATAGCGAGTGTGTGTTACACCACCACTACTATGCGTTGCAGCTAGCGTTATGAGCTAGCATCAGCGTCTACCTTCCAGTGACCGCGGCCGGACATAACATAGGAGCGCTGCGTGTGTTTCATGCAGCTGCTGTCCTCTCGTAGCTTTCAGATAATTGCTCGATTATTTTGCCAGAAAGCGTCTGCAGCTGCGTGACATTGAATCTCTCCAGTTTCTCTCCGCTCCGCTCAAAGGAGCCGAGTCGTGAATTAAAGCTCGGCATTCATTCTTGAGCCCGCAGACCTCACCTGACCCTCCAGGTGGCTGCACAGAGGTCTCATTAAGACGAGGCGGACTGACGATAGTTCGTGCCCCGAAGCCTCAACAGCAACTTTCCATCACGACTTTCTTTATTGGCACGAGCCACCGACACAAAACATCCATTGTTTACTGAGCTCGACAAAGCAGAGACGTGATTATGTGGCTTCAAGTCGTTGTGTATCAAACTAGAAATGTGTGTGTGTGTGTGTGTATGTGTGCGTTAATGGAGAGTTGTGAGGGTTAATGAAGTCCAACTGTGTGTTATTGAGCTCATACAGTGAGGGGCCTTCATCCCCCAGCTGGACCTCGGCTCTCTTTCTGTCTCTCTGGCCTGAACAACAGAGTCTGATGCACAAATAAACAAATCAAAGTTGCTGTGCAGCTGCAGTGGGTTCATTGTTACGGCGGCACGGCTCCAAATCAACTGGCTGCAGGCAACGTGCGACGCATAATCAGCTCAGTGTACGGCATGAACTGTACTGTAAAGCAGCGCTTTCTGTCCACAGACACCGAGGTCTGCGGGTTTGGTTGGAAGAAGTTCCAGTCTCACTGCTACAAGTACTTCACGCACCGCCGGACCTGGGACGCCGCGGAGAGGGAGTGCCGGCTGCACGGCGCACACCTGGCCAGCATCCTGTCGCAGGAGGAACAACTGTTTGTCAACCGTAAGTTTAAGATGCACAACAGAACCGAACAACAGAACCTGTTTCTGCCTCAGAACCTCTGAACCAGCAGTGTCCGGTCTAACAGTGAACACAGCAACAGAACCTCTGAACCAGCAGTGTCCAGTCTAACAGTGAACACAGCAACAGAACCTCTGAACCAGCAGTGTCCAGTCTAACAGTGATGCTTTGTTAGCTTTGTTATATTAGCTTTAGCTCTCCTGCTACTGATCAGTGTTTCCATCATAGTCTGTTAATCAGCTCGGTACTGTAACGTTATTTCCTGTTGGTTGAACCTGGTCTGGCATCAGAAGAGAGAAAGCGTTTCATTGGATGTTAAAATGAGGACACGCCCCCCCTGCCCCGAACGTTTTCTGGTTTATCAGGAAATGACAAACTCTAAAATACCTGAAGAACACCTGAAGACACAGAGCACAGACTTATTTTTAAAATATTTGAAGTATTTTGGGGCTCCACCATCAGCCGTCTGCGTCTGCCTGTAAAAACTTTAAAGGTCAGAGCACTTTGAGAAAACTGTTTGGAGAGCGGCCAGTCTGCACTTTAATCCATGAAGAGTTAGTGCGATAAAATAAAGTTTCCACAGAGTCAGGGCGCTGCAGGCGGACATGAGACGGACTCGTTCGTCTTCTGTTCCCCGCTGGTTGTTTGTTCACTCGCTGCCTGTTTCTGCCTCTGCAGGTCTGGGAAGTGATTACCAGTGGCTCGGCCTCAACGACAAGATGTTCGAGAGAGACTTCAGATGGACTGATGGAAAACCACTGGTAAGACAGCACTCTGTGGACGTCCACACAGACTGACTAAAACCTGCTGTGAAGTTGGACATTTGAACATGGGGACCTATGGAGACTGACTCACATTGGAGCCAGCCTCTTTTTCATGTCTGTACTCTTTTTAATGTCATTCTTGTTGTTTAACTTCCTCTCGGAGGGTTTGACGTGTTTCTAGTGAAAGCAGGGAACCTCCATCTCTTGTGTTTCTTAGTCACGATGACACACTCTCACACACATCAGCTGTTGAAGCATGTGAGCCGAGTTGGGCCTGAACTCTGGTCCTGGACGGGTTGGAGGGGGACTCTGCTGTTGTAATGTGTTATCATCAGAAATGAGGCACGCCCGTCCTGAGGCTCAGCAGTGAGCTGCAGCACCACACTGTGCTCTGTCTGTGAATTACAGTCACATGTTTACATGAGCTCCATCTCCTCATGAGGGGAGGTGGAGCAGGATCCAGCCTGCTAATATTACTAACTAGTCCAACAGCAAGAGCCCATTATGTCCATGGAGACTTCTGGCATGACACTGGCTCCGCTTCCCATCAACATTCATGTCAACCTCCTCTTCTTCTTCTTCTTCTTCTTCTTCTTCCCAAACTCTTGTGGTACAAACACTAACACTGCCCCGGTGCTCTGAGCTCACAGTCCAGCTAACAAACTGAGCTAACATTAGCTAACAGCAGCTAACAAACTGAACTAACATTAGCTAACAGCAGCTAACAAACAGAGCTAACAATAGCTAACAAATTGAGCTAACAGCAGCTAACAGCAGCTAACAAACTGAGCTAACATTAGCTAACAAACTGGGCTAACAGCAGCTAACAGCAGCTAACAAACTGAGCTAACATTAGCTAACAAACTGGGCTAACATTAGCTAACAGCAGCTAACATGAGCTAACAGCAGCTACAGCTGTCAGCAGTTTACTTCACTGTCCATCATAAACTCTGTAAATCACAGAGAGTTGAGGCGGAGCAGCCGGAGGACATCAGAGGGAAAACCAGAAAACATTTTCTCCATAAAATATGATCCAGTTTCACCAAAATCAGTGAAATAGTTGGTGGTGTGTGACTTAGTGCCGTAAAGCGTTACGTACTTCTCCCGACCCGGAGCCCAAAGTTACATAGTGTGAGAACAGACGTACGAATGACAGAGACACCGTTCATCTGATCACAGGTCAGTGTGGATCAACACACACTTTGAATCAGACATTTGTGTTGTGTGTTTCAGCAATATGACCACTGGAGGCCGAACCAGCCGGACAGCTTCTTCCAGTCCGGGGAGGACTGTGTGGTGATGATCTGGCATGAAGGAGGACAGTGGAACGACGTCCCCTGCAACTATCACCTGACCTTCACCTGCAAAAAGGGAACAGGTATGTCCACGAATACACACACCACACACATGAGGTGTGATAGTTTGTGTTCACGGGTTGTTGTGGCGCCCCCAAGGGGCAAAAAAAAAACCCAATAAAAGTTTAAATATCTCACGGTGAGTCTGTGTTTCCTACTGTCAGTCTCGTGTGGGCAGCCTCCTGTGGTGAAGGACGCTCGAGTATTTGGCGCCATGAAGCCTCGCTACGAGATCAACTCCCTGCTACGCTATCACTGTAAACAGGGCTTCATCCAGAGACACACCCCCACCATACGCTGCCGGGCCAACGGCCAATGGGACACCCCGAAAGTCACCTGTACAAGCCGTGAGTAATGACTGTCTGAGGTGCTTTGGTTCAGGATCACGTGGTTTCACGTCTTTTAACGGTCTTTTTCCGTCGTGTCTCCTCAGCTGCGACCTACCACAAGTCGTTCACGCTCCGGCGCCGCAGCAACCAGAACAACGAGCAACAGAACCGGCACTATAACCACCACGTCCACCGCGACAAGAGTCACCAGAAACGCTATCAAAACCAAGAGCAGCAGCAAAGTTATGACATCCTGCAGAACATCTGGGACTCCTCCCAGCGTCAGGTCCAGCAGCTGGAGAGGAAGAAGAGGCACCAGGAGGTCCAAACACATAACGAGGATGAGATGGGACACTGATCGGGGTTTGTGGTGGGTGTAAATCAGATTAGCAGGCTGGCTATGTCGGTCCAGAGGCATCGATAGACAGAAAGATGCACTGAACTGTCTATCAATGGCTCTCAACAGGACGAGGGGCAGCGCGTTGTCCAAAAAACACTCCAGGATCTGAACCCAAACACTCGTGAGAATTTAGTTTGATTCGTAGAGTTAGCTCGGTGCTGTAAATCAACAGGAGGAGCCTTCAAGGCTCCACTGTGCGACTCCTAACGCGCTACACGAGTGCTCTGCGAGTCAGCGCTGTGTTCCCGTCGTCCGGATCTGAACACGGCCCGTCAGCACAGGTGCCGTCGTCTTTTAAAGGTACACGGTGGAGTTTTTATTGTAAACAAACATTTACCTTCGTTTGAATCATGAAGTTTGGGCGCGGAGACTCTCGGAGGTCACGTAACTCGATCACTTACATTACATTTGGTTTGCAAAGTTGCGTAAGCATGAGCTCATTGGTGGATGGTCATCTCTCAGTCGACTTTTGGAGATTACAGGAACCACGAGGAACCCTGCATGTGAAGGTCAGGGTTAGATATGATAGTGCGTGACCATGACGAGCTTGCAAAGAAGCCAACGTGGGAGAAATCCAGTCGGTACCTGAACGGCGTGGACTAGTTTTTCTGCATCCGCTTGAGACACGATGCGTCTGATTTTTGCAATGTTACATAGGTCTATAACATAACTAAGTCTCTTTCTGAGGGAGAGAGAGTTTCTGAGGTGTTTGGGTCCAATTACAAGAACTCAGAATCAGGAAGTTGAAGGTCATCCAATTTTAGTTAAGCTTAAATATAGAAATATAATTGGGTGTCATCCACATAACGACGAAAGTTAAGCGATTCCTGATAATGTTCCCTAAAGGAAGCATATATAAGCTGAACCTCGTGGATTATCGAGTGTTACGCATATTTCAGGAACGTTTCTTTCATTTTCTTTCTCATCTATCACCTCCTCACGTCATATTCACACCAGGCTCCTTCTCCTGCGTCACTCCAAAGCTCTCTCAGCCACCACGGCGTGAAATCAGGTCAACGTTTCTCTCCAGAAGTTGGGTTTCTTTTTCGCCTCATTTGTTCTCACGTCGAACGCCTAACTGCTCGTAGCGTCTCGCCAGAGAGTCTCCTATTCGCAAGCGCTCACTTACAGTCCTAAACTCCACAGCGTACCTTTACGTTCGGTCAAATATGGCACATACAAAGCAGCAGCGTAACGTTCGGTCTCGCCTGCGGGTTGCAGCGGTACACGGATATCATGGTATATGCCGTGATGAATTTATTCTACCATGTTGAAAAGGTTTAATCTGGGCAACTGGACTTTTTATGAAGATTTATGAAGAAGTTTTACGTTATAACGTGATAATATATAAACAGGACGTTATATATTATCACGTTACAGCGTAAAACTGATGTAGTTACACGTTTCTGTAGTTTAAGGTTCATTGTAACTGATAATAACAACAATAATAATAACAATAATTGTGTACCGTGATATTTTCCGGAGACATTACTCGTACCGTTGCAACCCTAACAACCAAAAGCATATAATTCACTGACACATTTTTCCAGAATTTTCAAAATAAAAGCATGAATTCATCACTTTAAATTATTACCATAACATTTGTTTTTGTTTTTTTGTTTTTCCCGGCCGTGTAGATTTTTGTACAAAATGTTGAGAAAAGGTTTTTTTTAACAGGAGATTTAAAGGGCAACACACACACACACACACACACACACAATCATAGGATATATAATATAGATACTCTATGAAGCCATATGAATTTAACTTATTGTATACTTTAAAACTATGAATGGACTGTGATATTAAATAAAGGTTTCTGTTGATGATGACTTCCTGTCGCTTGTCGTACATGCAGCCGTCACGTGTGTTCTCTGATGTGACGGATTCATCACCAAAAGCTCCTGATAATTACTAAATACACGTTGTGGTTGACGGCTCGACAGATCTGGGATCTGTGTTTTCAATCCAGCCAGCAAGGGAATGTGAAAAGTGAGCAGACGACTTTGTTTTGTGGTTTGACCTTCTTCGTCCTCTTCATGTATTTTTGTCTGTATATGCTTTTTTCCCTCCTCCATGTGCTTTGATGGAGTTCACTGTATCGTTGTTTCTTGCTGTACAAATGTCCGTCATCCTGGTTTCTCTGTCATTGTCAGCTGCGTGTGCAATAATAGGAACTCTTATAACACCGCCTGTGTTTGTGTAGTTTTATTTTACACCACCAGGTGTCACTGTGCCGCTGATCAAAGCTCTGAAGCGAAAGAGTCACACAAGCTGCAACCTCCGACTGTGAAGCCAAAAAAAACTTCCTTAAACGTCCACTTGAGGCTGGCTGCAGAAGTGAGTCAGTCTCCATAAGTCCCCATGTTCAAATGTCCAACTTCACAGCAGAAATAAACATGTTTACAGCCTGGTACAAAAAACAGTTTTGGTCTCTATAGCTAATTTCCCCGTTCATGACAACTGTACTGAGGGTGAATTTATATACAACTCACCTGTTCACATTATATTAAGGCTTAAAGTTATGCAGGATTAAGAGCGTGGACGCTAGACAGGTGGCACGTCACGGAGACTACATCCAGGTTTTAGTCTTTGGTGATTTTAAGATTAGTCAAGAGGCGGGAAACACAGGTTGTCTAACACTGCATGTCTTAATATTTTAATATAATGTGAACAGGTGAGTTAAATTCACCCTCAGTACAGTTGTTAAGAGCCAGCCTCAAGTGGACGTTAGAGCAACTGCAGCCACGGAGGTTGCCGCTTTACACAAACAACAAATATGAGAGAGTAGTTGCTTGGAAAAAGATAAACTTTCACATCTGTAACGTCGTAGTAAACTGTAGATTTTGCGAGCAGCATGAATGGCCTCGGTGTTTCAGCGCTCCCTCCCTTTGAATCACACCGAGTGCATTACTCCATCACAGAGGAACTACACCTGGCAGCCTCCGACCAACAGCCGTCGGCTCCGGCCGGCATGACTTTATTTTTCTTTGTGCAGTCGCTCATAAGTCGTCATGACGTGTGTGCGATAAGATAACGAGCGCTGTGTGAAGACACGGAGGCAGAGTCGAGGTTTATGTACTGATTTATTTTTGGGTCCCTAAAGTTTCCTCGCACGCTGCAGAGATCAACAAACAGCAAACGCTGATCAGATTATACAGAAAATAAAACATTTAAAGTTTGTTCAGATCTTTGAAGGAACAGTTTGACGTCAGACGAGAAGCTCCGTACTTTACGTTAGCTTCGGTTAGCACAAACAGTTAGCCTAGCTCTATCCAAAGTTAGCACCTCTAAAGCTCGCTAATCAACATATCTCATTTGTTTAATCCACATATTAGCTTTAGAGCTAAGTAGCTAAGCTAACCTACTGCTAACTGTAGCTAAGCTTTAACGGACAATCGTCACGTTAAATATTTAATCGTGTTTATTTGAAGTCGTCAAACTATTCCTTTCACAAACTGCAGAAACGTTTACAACGACTGTAATCAGACAAATTAAAAGAAGCTTCACAGCTGCTGTTCTGTAAAATCAACATTTTATTTCCCACATTAGTCGAATCGTTGCTGAAAGTTGTTTTCATGAGTCTGTCCAGCAGTTCTTCGTGATAAGTGGAGCAGTGGCTTGTCAAAGGTGGAGCCAAGCAAAGCTAACGCGGCACCAGGCCCGAGTGGATGACCTAACCCGGCGTCCGGTGCCAGCTGGTGCCGTGTACGGTGAGCTTACACTGGATCAATGTGCAGCGATTACTCTGTGGATACCCTTACATGGAAGAAGCCCTCGCTGCCTCCACGCAGGAATCACTGGTATTTTGCATGTACTGTATTTCTGTCTGGTTCTGCAGGCCCGCCGGGTCTGACCTGTGTCTGAGAGCTCAGATAGGAAGCCGGACGCTCACTCGGCCCATCTGTGACCTCAGACGTTACGTCAACGCGCTACGTGTTCGTTAAAGGCATTTTTGTCACGTCACAGATTCTGGTCTAAATTTAGTCTCGACGGTTTAGTCTCAGTTTCATCGAGTCGTCGTGGAGGTCGTGCGATTGCGCATTAAGTTAATGACGAGATGTGACGAGATGTTTCAACTTGAGCAAAAAAATAACACAAATCTCGGAAGTGTGACGTACAGAGATGAGCAAGTTCAGCTAACGTCTGTACAGTCGGTACGCCGGCTGTTTGGGGCAAATAAACATCTTATGGTCTTATCGTTGTCACATTTGTCGTCACGTGTTTTGTGTCTTCAGACAGAACGCAGAGTGACATTTGTGCGATTGCGTAGAAAGTCTGTGAAAAGACGTGAAAAGACGCATCGATTCAAACGAAGTGATGCTGGAAATGTTTCAACCTTTGCACAGATTTCGTAGCTTGAAACGGCTTCTTAACATACGACGATGAGGTTTGAGTTTGGAGTTCGTTCAGAAGATGAATTGAAAAACACAAAAGGTGTTTTCGTCATAGTCGTCACAGATTACAGTTTAGCTTCAGTCTCAGGTTCATCAGCTCTGTTTTGTCTCTTCAGACAGAATTTGGACCAAATTTTAGACGTCCATGCGTCTGTTGGTAGATAGCTCACAGCTATTGTCGGTACGTCGGCTGTTTGGGTCCTGCAGTCGAATCGAAAGTTTGCTTTCTGTCCACGAGGCCACAGGCGTCTTCTCTGATATGTAGTTAAAGCAGATCGTAATGATTCACACGCCGCTGACCGTGTTTGTTGAGGAAATGAGCTTGACTTTAAAAGTCGGTTCTTCGGACGTTATCACACAAAGGTTTGCGTTGGGAAACCAAACAGGTTGGAGGAGCTAACTGGTTCGACTTTAAGAAACTACAGTATTTGTATCAAAAATAGCAGTTTACGGAGGCGCTGGATAGATAGTGTGTGCAGATCTCGTAGAAGCGAAGTCATGCTCTGAAGCCAAACATCTGATTCATGCCGGGCATTTTCTATTGCTGCGTAAGGCGAGCTAATGTTGCCTCGTCCTCCTTTAGGCGTCTTCTACGTGTTCAGTGCAAAACATGTAATTCTCTCTTATTTAATATTTGTGGATTTTCGTGTTTTTTTCCACTGTTATGTCATGTTTCATGTAAACCAAAGAGACTCGGATAGTTTGGCCAAAGACAAAAAAAACGTAAATATTTCTACAGTATATCAAAAACAGAAATACATTTCTAGATAATAACATCCTACGTACTTATAAAACATAAACAATGCTAACAGTTGGGTTCCTTGTTCATTTTTTTGGCGATGACTCAATGATGTTTGGTCCAACACATTCGTATAAAAACATAAAATACTGGACGATATGATGAAGTACAAAGTACCAGTCGTAGCACCTTGTTTAGTGTGGACAGCAAAGATCGGTTTAGTTGTGCTCGGCTTGTGTTTCCTACCTGACGAGTTATCACAGGATTTCTTTTTCTTTGCGTGTTTCGTGGCGTCGCCATCGCTCCAGGTTCTTGAACAAAAACGAGATTTGAAGTGTCCGTACTGAACCTCACGGGAACTGTCCTCGGTTCAGACGGGTTCTTGTTTGTATGACGTGTATGGCTGTAGCTGTGATACCCTCCGCCCTCACCCATCACCCACCCTTACTGATTAAATTATATGAACCTTAAATATGTGTAAACGATCGCTCGTGTCGAGTGTCAGGTCCCGGATTACAAAGCAACAACATGACTCGTCTTAAGGTTTCCAACAAATAAAGCATCACAGTTTGAATGTGTTTGTTCAGACTTCCTGTGTGTCTTTGTCACGCCACTAGTGTGTTCACCAGTCTATGTGTATGTGTGTGTGTGTGTGCATGCTGATGTGTGTGTGTGTGTGTTATTTGCAGCTCAGTTGTGGCCCTTGAAGCAGTACACTCCGTACAGCTTGTGCTTCTTGTCGGGGAAGCCGTTGAACCTCACGGCGGCCTCCGTGGGGCTGCAGCGCCGGCGCGGGCGGGAGATGGGATAACGGACGCTGCCGTCGGCCAACCAGCCGGCGTCGCAGCGGTCGTAGCCGAGCAGCTTCCAGGCGGCGTACATCTGGCCGACTTTGGCGATCTGTGCGCCGTCCTTCTGGCACGCCCTCACTGCCTCGTCGTAGGTTAACTTAGAGGGGTGGATCAGGTAGTAGAACCGACCTGGGAAGAGCACACGGACATGAAGATGCTACATTATGCTTAGATATATACGTATGTCCATGTTTTCAGTATTTTCAGGTATTCTTCATGTTATTTTAGAGTTTCTCTCTTTATGACGGACACATAGCTTTAGCCTAACCACTTGCTAAAGTAGCTAACAACTAATTAACTGCTGCTAACTGAATCTGCTGTTAGCATGCTAACAGAACTGGGCTGGAACAGAACAGGGAATAACGTTACACTACCAAGTTCATTTACAGACTTCATGATGGAAACATTGATGAGTAACAGTAGAGCTAAAGCTAATATAATAAAGCTAATACAGGATTGAGGATCCAGTTGGTTTGGACCTAGTGCTAATGTAGCTAACTGCTAATATAAGTTAATGTTATGGACCTCACTATTTTTGGGAAAAGGCTAACATAACTAACTGAAAATATAAGTTTGTGTTGTAGATTTAGCTAGAGGGGTAGCTAATGTAGCTAACTGCTAACATGTAGAGATTGCTAAGTAGTGAGCCGCTAACTGTGGTTAGCTTGGTTAGCCATGTAGCTAACTGAAACCACCTTGGTAGGCGACTGTATTCCCTGTTAGGCCGGACACCAGAGGTTGTGTTCGGCTCCGTGTCCGGCACTGACCCCTAGGTTGTAACACACACTTTATTTTGCTCCACTACTGCTTGTCAAACACATACACACACACACACACACACCTTTGTAGTGTGAGGTGAAGCAGAACACATCGTAGTGGTTCTTGTCCTTGTCTCTCAGTCCATAGTTGCGGACACCCGGCACCGTGTTCTTCCCTCCGCAGGGTTCTCTCGGGGTGGTGATGGGATACTGGACCGTGCCGTCGCTCAGCCATCCGGCGTTGCACCAGTCCATCTTTCCCCGCCACGCCTCGTACAGCTGATCAAAGGACGCCACGATGGCGTCCTGGTCCCGACACGCCCGCTCGGCGTCGTAGAAATTCAGGTTGTAGCGACCCAGGCGGGGGAAGTAGGGGAAGACGACACCTACACGGAGAGGCGGGGAAACAGATGACCTGCAGTTAGGAGACAGATGGAGGATCTATCCTCTGGGCTTTGTGTTCGATCTCTGTTATTTAAGCTAACGACTCAAATGAAAGCACGTCTCGCTGTGTAAGCACAGCTGCTTCCCCGCAGGCCGGTGCCAGCGCTCTTGGCTTCAGGCAGTAATGGCTGACACCTCTGGCTGCTCTGACACTGACGTACACGGTGCTTACACGACTTTCCCCGAGGCGGTCACTGCTCACGCGGTTAAATTTAGCCTGACTGCAGCCTCATTTAAGAGTCAGCTGATTTTTACCTTCCAGGTCGAGAGACACCACCACCGTTCCATCTTCCAGCCCGTCGATAACTTCACATTTGTATCTCCCATAATCCTCCAGGGTGATTTCTGTGATGACCAGGGAGGCGTCCATCGGGGACGAGCCTTGGAGGTGGACGCGTCCGTGGAAACTGCCGTAACTCCTTTTGTGATAATCCATGGCGACAAAAACATCCACCTGGAAGAAGACGGAGGAGAGTTTAAGACCAAAAAGATGTTGATCAGTGCAACAGCATGAAAACACGACACTGTACGTTAACGTTATGGACTCCTACAGTCGGCCCTTTGCACCGTGCTTGCTGCTAGATCTGGAGCACCGAAGCCGGGGTTAAGTCTGCAGAGCTATGGTGGCTCAGGAGGTAAAGTGGGTCATCCACTAAGGAGAAGAGAAGAAGAAGGTGTCGAGATTCTCGGGCGAGATACCGAACCCCAAATCACTCCTGAAGGTGGAACCATCACGGTGAACGACTCACTACTAATTACCACCTTGCGTCACCGATGCACTGATGGCTGCATTGCAACGTGGACTTGCACACACTTTGTCTACAAGCTACACCTGATACACCTACTTGGTTGTTTGTGTGTTTCCAAATCAGAACTCGTGTTTCGATTGCTGTTGTCCGGCATGCTGCCTTTAACTAGTCGTCCCATATTTCAACCTGATGTACGTCCATTGAAAGTAATGGGCCATTGCCACGTTGTACCTCAAAGGGTCACAACAGTGCGTTCAAGGCGACACAGACTGGAACGAACGTCGCTCAACGTCTAAATTTGTTTAATAAACCCCGACTTTGTGAAGAAGCAGCTGTCTGATGACAGAACAGTAAAGGAAAGATTTGGATACGTTTCCAAGTGTAAACGTGCCATAAAATAAAATCTATAATGGCGGCTGTTACCTCACACGTCATTTTTCCTTTTTATAAGTGAGGTGCCGCTGCTGAGAGTTTAATGTTGGTTGGCCATGTTTTTGTGTTTACGTTTGGCGCTGTGCGTCTGCAACGCTTGGAAGGTGGACGGTCCGACTTTGACCTGAACGCAGCACGAAATCCCCAAAAAACGGAGACCCAGTTATCAGAGTGTTGGTGCTCGTCACAGGACACCTTTAAAGAGGTGAATCTGCACGGAAACAATCTACAGTTTATTAAAAGATGTCGACCTCTTTCAGGTAGTCTGAGGTCAGCTTGGTCCACTTGATCCTCATCTTGCGATTCGGAGCCATTGATTGGTCCCTTTGGATCTTGCATGGTAAAGTAGCGTTTCCGCCTCGCCTCGACACGACCTTCGACTGTTCTGCCGACACCGAGAGTCGAGGGCCGTTCTCTGAAACACACGACACAAACAGAAAATAACGTGAGGTGAACAAATCAACTGTCTGAACACAGACTTCTACAGACTTCTTAGTTACTGGTTCTGTTCAGTATTTTTACCTAGCATCGAGTAAATGTGTCTTTCCATCTTGAAGTCTGTAAGTCGCCTCGGTACTGTAACGTTTTATAAAATCATATTTATAGCCTTTCCTGACTAACAGACTGTTTCAGTCTCTCAGAGTTTCTTATTAAATATGGATGTTTCACACATTTATCAGAATAATCAGGTCCATCTGAACCTTTTAATACAATTACCAACAGATATGAGAGCTGAGCTAATTAGCTAACAGCAGCTAAAAAACATGAGCTAACATTAGCTAACAACAGCTAACAAACTGAGCTAACATTAGCTAACAGCAGCATATTACAGACTACTCAAAGTGACTCGAATGTTGCTAATCTTTCTGACTCTGTGGGGTCAAAGGTCAAAAAGGAAAGCTCAACCAATAGATAACAGGACAGCGGTGACCTCCGCCTCATTAGACTCATCAGTGAGCGATGCTCATGTGTTGCTTAGATCATTACACGTGTGTGTGTGTGTGTGTGTGTGTGTGTGTGCACGGCTAACTTGAAGGAGATTTGAGATGAATCCTGATGGTTTGACATGTTCAAACAAACTTTTTCCACCTGATGAGATAACTGTAATCTCGCTGAGCTAATCGCCCCCCACACACACAGCAGTGCTATCAGCGAGCTGCGGCGGCACAGCGAGCTGATAAAGTGGAAACAGACGATGCTGCAGAGTCGTGAGTGTCGTGAACAAAACTCAGAGAAGGACGGCGGCTCTGACGCTCACCTGTCACATAGATGGTCCTCGAGTGCTCCAGCTCAGGATACAGAGTGTCTAAGTCGCTGTCGGCCACGCTCAGTGAAACCAAAGCACAGATCAGCACAGGAATCATCTTCACGGGCCAAAAACTGGAGGTCTGATCACTGCAGAGACACACAGAGACATCAGAGTGATGCTAAACAGAGTGTTCCTGTATCACGTAAAGGTGCAACACAGAGAGAGAGAGGGAAGTCATGCAGCTCAGTGTTTCTATCTGCAGTGCACCACCCTCCACGAGGCTGCATCCTCCTCCACTGCAGACAGAAAGCACAAACTAAAAATGTCAAATCCTCGTCCTGAAGTTCTCAAACGCCGCGTCAGAATCACAGAAGCCGATCTCAAAATCGTCCTCCAGCTTCACGCCGCAGAGGTCGACAAGAGAGCACGAACATGGATGAGAGGGTGGAGAGGGTGGAGAGGGTGCTACGTACTGTGCAGTAAATATTCCCTTGTCATCCAGCAGAGCGAGGCAGCTGCATGTCCCGGTGACACTGACAGTCCACAACTTCAGAGGGAGACTGTGGACAGAGCGCAGCGTCACCCCCACCAACACCACCAGGCTTCATTCACACACACACACACACACACACACACACACACACACACACTGCAGCCCATCCTCTACACACTCATCCCAAAAAAGGGATTCACCGTTTCACTTCCACTTTTCACTGTTTTTATGGAAGTTAAAGGACGCCCACATTTAAAAGTCAGTCCCAGATTTACTCTTGTCCGGCGGCTTCTTGCCCGCTCACTCTCTCCTTTTCTCTTCTTAGCTTCCTCCGTCAGCGTCCTCTTCACTCTCTGCTCCTCTGCCATTATGTCCATAGAAGCTGCTGACTGCTGGGCCTGAAACCTCTTCTTCTTCTTCTTCTTCTTCTTCTTCTTCTTCCTGGTGGTCCAAACTTCCTGTGGTACAAACACTAACACTCCCCTGGTGCTCTGAACTCACAGTCCCGACGGCCCGGCTAACAAACTGAGCTAATGTTAGCTAACAGCAGCTAACAAACTGAGCTAACATGAAATAGTTGGTGGTGAGTGACTAGTTACATGTGATTTTATTAACTGATGCTGATTAATGCTCCTGATTGTTTTCAGCTCTAATTTTAATATTGCAGCTTTGATCTTCCGTATTGTTTCTTTTGAAGCTTGTGTGTGTGTGTGTGTGTGTGTGTGTGTGTGTGTGATTTGGATTGATTCCCCTCCACTCTTATCTTCATTCACTCCATCCCAAACTGCTGATGCGCTGGCCCCCTCTGCCAGGTGGAGCTCCTGCAGTCAGCAGAATAACTGCAGCACACACACACACACACACACACACACACACACACACACACACACACACACACACACACTGTGCCAGTTACACACACATCACTTATTACCCCTCCCTGCCTGAAAATAGTCATTACGCATACCGGGACAGGACGAGGGGGGTGGAGGGGGTGGTGCAGCGATAAGTAGGTGGAGCTTTGGGGGGGGGGTGGAGATGTGACATGTCCTTTTTTTTAACTTTGAGTCAGACTCTGCAGGACACGAGGCGAGCAGGTGATGTGTGAAATGAGAATAGAGGCGAGTGCGGGAGGTGGAGCGGCTGAGAGGACTCTGCAGCAGCAGAGATGATGCAGGGAGGGCGGAGAGGGTGGAGCCTCCATCAGCCTCCATCAGGCTCCATCAGGCTCCATCAGTGGTGAAATTTAGAAAAAGTACACTATAAAAACAAAAAACAGAACAGAAAACTGGCAGCTGTAATTTTACCGTAATACATCCAGTAAAAAGTTGTACAGTCTAACTTTTTCCCAGTATTACAGTAACAGGATGTTAGCATTGTTGATTTCATGGGTAAGATCGTGTTTTATTCCTTTGTACAGTAAAAATCTGCCAGTTGTGGTTGCAGAATTTTACCGTAATTTTATAGCGTAACTTATAAATTATACGACAAAACAGTGTTTCTGTAGATGGGAAACAAAATTGTATTTATACAGTAAAATATGGAATTAAACGCCAACTATACATGAAATCAACAGGACTAACATCCTTTTACCGTAATATTAGAAAAAGTTAGACCATATTTATTACAGTTTTTTACCGTAAAAACAACATTTTCAAAGTTGGGGTCTTATTCCATAAAATGACATGAAGACGATGTATGAAATTAAGGTTTTGCTACGAACAGTTTCTAATGTAAATATTCTGTTTACGTTCACTGAGAATGTCATTTGAGTGTGTACGCTGTAAAACACAGTCATACTTCATGTCAGCTGTTACATCTAAACATAATGTAGAACACATGACATCATCAGATATTAAAGCTGAATACTTCCTCCACCTTCAGCTGTCGGAGAACTTACACATGGCTAAGACATCATCACACACACACACACACACACACACACACACACACACACATTCCGCATTCACCTGTGTGGAGGGTAAACAAGGCCAAAGCTTTATAGGCCAGGTGTGTGTGTGTGTGTGTGTGTGTGTGTGTGTGTGTGTGTGTGTGTGTGTGTGTGACCTATTTGTCTTCAGACATCATGTTGATGGTTCCTCTCAGTCAGGTTTGAGGACACACGCGACGCTCTCATGACCCGTTAAGTTCTTATACTGGACTGTTGATCCACACTGACCTGTGATCAGGTGAACGGTGTCTCTGTCATTCGTACGTCTGTTCTCACACTATGTAACTTTGGGCTCCGGGTCGGGAGAAGTACGTAACGCTTTACGGCACTAAGTCACACACCACCAACTATTTCACTGATTTTGGTGAAACTGGATCATATTTTATGGAGAAAATGTTTTCTGGTTTTCCCTCTGATGTCCTCCGGCTGCTCCGCCTCAACTCTCTGTGATTTACAGAGTTTATGATGGACAGTGAAGTAAACTGCTGACAGCTGTAGCTGCTGTTAGCTCATGTTAGCTCAGTTTGTTAGCTGCTGTTAGCTCATGTTAGCTCAGTTTGTTAGCTGGGCTGCCCGGACTGTGAGCTCAGAGCAGCGGGGGAGTGTTAGTGTTTGTATCACTGTGCTGGTGTTGTGACAGAACCGGAGCTGGGTGAGCGGGCAATGTAACCATGCTCAGCAGCCTCTATGGACAGAATGGCAGAGCAGAAGAGAGCGAAGAGGATGAGGTAATATTAGCTGCTGCTGTGTCTGCTGTCGGTGACCTTGTTGATGTTTGGCTGTCAGCAAAGTTGCCGACTTGCTAGTTTTTGATCATCAGTAATGTAATCAGAAGAAATAGTTGAACACTGACTGTACTCAGATTCGAGAAACAAACATGTTCCTGATCTGGGATGAGATCAGACTCACTGATTGGTTTTTGCAGTTGGATCTGAAGTCGTGTTTTGTCCCAGAGAGAACAGCGGGTCTCCTCCCAGTCCCTGATTGTTATGAGTCACTGAGATGCCAAGCGAGGGTCTGCAACACGCCAAAACAAACACATGCACTCATACACACTCTGTGGTGAGGGAGCTTTATTTTGAAAGGTCAGAAGTGTGTGTGTGTGTGAGAGTTTGGCAGCTAAGAGTGTAAATAAACATCAAATAGAAGAAATAGTTCTATGATGACAATTTTCTGGCAAACTCTGCTTTAACTTTGGAGAAATCAGTCCGTTTTTTTAGCCATGCTAGCAGCGCCAGTTGCTCATTGGACCGGTTACAAAAAAATCTGCCATCGTCAAAGTAACTAAAGTGACACCAAAGAAGCCACATGACTTTAGACCAAGTATGAAGAACAGAGACAAGCAATGTTTGAAGCCAAATATCAGCGTCCACGCTCTTAATCCTGCATAACTTTAAGCCTTAATATAATGTGAACAGGTGAGTTGTATATAAATTCACCCTCAGTACAGTTGTCATGAACGGGGAAATTAGCTATAGAGACCAAAACTATGATGGCGCTAACAACGCTGTGTAATTTCTAAATTATCCAGCAAAACTGTTTCTTGTGATGGAAAAACAAACTTTTATTTATGTGGTAAAATAATAATGATATGGCGCTATATAAATGAAACTGAACTGAATTAAAATTCTCAACTAACTAATATTACAGTGTTTTACCGTACAGTTAACAGTCTGTAATGTAAATATTCTGTATATATTTAAATGCAGTATAAATAAATGTTTTGAAATCATATTTTACGGTCTTTTACTGTCATAGTTTGGTGCTGTTCTGCAGTTTCCTGGCAGACGTCAAATGTATGAAGTCAACACTTTAATATGGAGGACGGCAAAAACCAAGAACTCAAAATGAAATGCACCAAAACAACCTTTGTTTACATTTAAATCGCTTTGTTATTTTCGACAGTCTTCATGGGCTTTGGAATGATGCAGCTGCTCTCAGACTGTTCGAGGATCGGGTGGAAGTGTTGAAGTGTTTGAGCGTCGCACGTTAACATTTACGAGGAGAGAACAAAGCTCTCGAGTTAAACCGGCACAAAGACTCGCTCGAGTTTCCAGTCCATGTTTGGTCACTTTGTTTATTCGTCGTCCATTAAATGTTTCTGCCACGTTCAGCCAGAAACAGGCGGCTCCGCACTTTAAAACCAATCCAAACAGTTTGAGAGTTTGGGCAAGAGTTTGTGCAGTCTGAGAAGAAAAACCTGCTGATGTCATCAGGATTACCTCGACTGAGACAGCGCTGTTGAGTTGCATTGTGGGAAACGTTTTTAGAGCTTTACCGTTTTCTGGACGAATCAAAAGTCAAGACAGACTGTCTAAAACCTGGACGTAGTCTCTGTGACGTCCCCGCAGACTGTCTAAAACTGGATGTAGTCTCTGTGACGTCCCCGCAGACTGTCTAAAACCTGGACGTAGTCTCCGTGACGTCCCCGCAGACTGTCTAAAACCTGGACGTAGTCTCTGTAACGTCCCCGCAGACTGTCTAAAACCTGGACGTAGTCTCTGTGACGTCCCCGCAGACTGTCTAAAACCTAGACATAGTCTCCGTGACGTCCCCGCAGACTGTCTAAAACCTGGACGTAGTCTCCGTGACGTCCCCGTAGACTGTCTAAAACCTGGATGTAGTATCCATGACGTCCCTGCAGACTGTCTAAAACCTGGATGTAGTCTCCGTGACTACAGTATAGAAAACAAACAGCTGGTCTTCCTCTTCCAGTCTCAGGTGTTCTGTCGTGTTGGAGACGCTGTCACGCCTCCTTGGAAACCATCCTGATGTAATAAGTGTTTGTGATATGATGCATGACTCTGCTGGCAGTTCTTCTTTCAAAATGTCTCGGCTGTTCCTGTGAAGACTCACACCTGCTCTGCTGTTTTTCTTACAGAGCCAATGAGAGCCAAGAACACACACCTACAACACACCACCACGCCACCTGCACCAGCCTCGCCTGGTCCCAGATCAGACCGCTGATACGTTCATCATACGCTGATATACGTACACACCAAGCAGCGACTTCTGTGGCTGTGAAGTGAAGCCACAAACTGCAGTTCCTCTAACGTCCACTTGAGGCTGGCTCCATAAGTGAGTCAGTCTCCATAAGTTGCCATGTTACACTGGAGACTACATCCAGGTTTTATCTGAAGTCTTCAGTCCAAACACTGAACCTTTAACCACATGATTCAGTGTGTGGAACAGCTGACACTCAGATGAAAAACAAAGAGAGGATTCACCGTCAGAGGCTTTACAAATGTTTCCCAATGAACTCACATGTGAACATCTGCTCTGCACACTCACGTCCTCACACTTCTTCCAACTCTGATCATCACACAGCTAAACTAAAGCCAGCGGTTAGCAGCTCAGATCTTCTACAGTGTTCACATTCAGATATACTTAAAGTGCTGCTACATATTAGACTTACTGATACTTTAATGTGTTTATCACTGATGTTTAAGGTTCAGTGTGTCAGATTTTTTGTGTTTCTTCAGGCTCTTTTGTGGTCGCCGGAGATCCTCCTTCACGCTAGGAAGGAAAGAGTGAAGCGAGGGTGTCGCAGTCAGGAACTACACACCACTAAATCCTGCACACCGGCCCTTTAATGACTTCATACACTGCAGCGTACTTCACACGTCATCATTTATTATTTTGTTTTAATCATCTGAAAAAAATGCTGAAAAATTAAAGTGCAACATTTCCAATATTTCCATATATTTCCAATATTTCCGTATATTTCCATCTGTAAGAACCTCAGCAGTCTACGTCAGCACAGTGGTTACACTGATATCTCCATGAGTTCTTGTTTACATGCCGGGTTCTTCAGTCCTCCTGTTCCGGACACGTTTATGATCAAAGTGTCGACCCGACCCGTCACAGAACCTCGTTCAGTCGGAGAACTAAACGAACTGTGAAAGTCTTAAAGTTTGATGGAGACTCGAGGGGACGCTTACAGCTGTGTGCAGCTGTTGGAGATACCTGATCCAGGAGGTCTGAGAACAGTACGGCATGTTTACGACTTCAAGTTCATCTAAAAGTTGAAATTATTACGGCATCATTATTTTACAGACGCTGATGATCGATGATCCGGCTCAGGAGCGTGTTACAGTTCAGTGTTGGCTGTGTCGGGGTGTGAAGTAAGCGGCTCCATAAATCTGGTGACTGGGTGAAACTTTATCTGAGACTGTAAGGAGCCAGGAGGAGGAAACATCCACCTTCTTTACGGGTGGAGGTGTCAAATTGTTCTGCATAAACGTTGGCTGGTTCCAGTGGAGAAGCTTGGGCAAGTTAACCAGATGGACATCTGCCAAACAATCCCATAAAACAGGAAGTAGAGTCTGTTTACTTCAGCTCCTCACCTCAACTGCAGTTCCTCTAACGTCCACTTGAGGCTGGCTGCAGAAGCGAGTCAGTCTCCATAAGTCCCCATGTTCAAATGTCCAACTTCACAGCAGAAATAAACATGTTTACAGCCTGGTACAAAAAACAGTTTTGGTCTCTATAGCTAATTTCCCCGTTCATGACAACTGTACTGAGGGTGAATTTATATACAACTCACCTGTTCACATTATATTAAGGCTTAAAGTTATGCAGGATGCCAAGATGGTGGCGTCCAGAGCCACCACACTGAGCTTCATACCTGGCTCTTTAGCTCCTGTGTGTCCTTTGTTTCTGCTCGTGTCTGAAGGTGTCTGTTACCTGTTACCTGGATTTTCATTAGTATTTCTGCCTGGACTGCTCTTAGTTTGCTCTGTGTTTCACTGATTTTGAGTTTCAAACATCATGTTGTTCATTGTAACAAAAGACTGACCAGCTGGTTTGTCTCTGTGGAGCTTCATCTTCGTGTGGGCCGTTCTTCAAAAGTTTAAGTGTTGCTTCAGTCTAATATGACTCGACTGTTGGGGGGCCTAAAAACCCGAGAGGGCCCCTCAGACTGTGTTTATGTGATGTAAGGGGGCCACAGCGGCTCTCGGGGGTCAGATAAACGTATGGATTCTATTACACGCCTGTCTTTCTGACGTTAACGCTGACTTATGTTGAACAAGACACAAAGAACATGATGTCAAGCTGTGTATTATACTTCTGTCTCCGTGAAGAAGTTAGCAGTTAGCTACATTAGCTATACCTCTACTTTAGCTATGTTAGCCTTTTCCCAAAACTGGATCCTCAGTGTTAGCTGTGTTAGCTTTATTATATTAGCTTTAGCTCTGCTGTTACTCATCAGTGTTTCCATTATAAAGTCTGTAAATCAGCTCGGTACTGTGATGTTATTCCCTGTTGGTCTCAGAGGCTGCTGAGCCCGGTTCTGTTAGCATGCTAATGGCAGATTCAGTTAGCAGCATTTAATTAGAGTTTAGCCTCTTTAGCAAGTGGTTAGACTAAAGCTAAAGCGTTTACCGGAACAGAACCTCTGAACCAGCAGTGTCCAGTCTAACAGTGAACACAGTAACAGAACCTCTGAACCAGCAGTGTCCAGTCTAACAGTGAACACAGCAACAGAACCTCTGAACCAGCAGTGTCCAGTCTAACAGTGAACACAGCAGCCTATCGAGGTGGTTTTCTTCAGTCAGTTCAGTTAGCTACACAGCTGACCGAGCTAACCACAGTTAGTGCTTCACTACTTAGCAATCTTTACATCAAGTAATGGTAGCTAATGTTAGCATTGTGCTAACTTGGAACAAAAAACCTAATGTGATTAAGGTCAAAACATTAGCTAATGTTAGCATCACATCCAAGCTAACTAAGATAGCTAATGTTAGAAGTTAGCTACATTAGCACACTATACCTGAAAATACTGAAACATGACTTTGTGTCAGTGTTGGACAGACAGTGGAGGACAGATGGACGGATGGTGGACGTGAATTACAGATAAACACAGAGAGGTGATAGCAGGGCCGCTCTGTTTGGTGGGAATAGCAGGAGAGACGCTGAACGTGCTGCTATCTCCAACCGAGGCCGCTGCTCGGAGCTCTGGAGAACATTTCAGGTCACCAGCTGACACTGAGCAGATAAGACGTCGCCTCCACGCGTCAAACAACCGCCACCTTTCTGAGTTAAAAATAGAACAGGAGTTCTACGTCACACTTCAGAAACATGGAAACCTCCACCCTCCAAACATTCACTGACTTCATTTCTGGGCTCCTGCAGCCCGCTCTGTGTGCAGGTATTTCCTGCTCTCACTGATCTTTTCCAGTCTGATGTGAGCTTGTGCAGGAGCGATGCTATATTCAGCATCTCTGCACGAGAGCGGGAACCCTGACGCAACACGTCTGAGCAGCTGTGAAACAAAACCTGCTCTGGAAAAATCAACCTGGCCAAACACCGACACTTGTGAGAGCTTATTTGTTCGTGGGTGGGGTAGGAAGTGATGGGTGGGGTATTTTACGGGACACACAAACAGCTCAGTCAGTTTCCTTGTTGCATACGGTGCGTATGTTTTCCTCGGCGGTTAAAGTGGTGGGTTCAAACCGGTCCACTGCCTACCTACCAGCACGTCACCGTCACACCACCGCGCGGCCACAAAGAGTCCTCAGTGTGGAGCACAGTAGGTCTGTTTGGTGGCCCGGTGGAGGCAGCAGGAGTGGAGCTTAACGGCTCTAACATCCAATCAGGAGGCTTTCTAAGAAACACATCGGATGCAGATCTCCACCCGCTCTCCACGCGCCGACACTGAAACCATTAAAGAGCCAAAGAACTTCAGAGCGCTCCGTCATCTCCAACGTTTGGTGGAGTTTCTCCACCAGAACCAGCGCGATCTACACGGCTGTTCTGTTTTTGACGGACATTGAATCAACGTTGCTCAACATTGAAGTGTGATGTTGATCTTCAATGAAGACAGACATAAAATCAATGTTAGTTCAACTTAAAATCAATCGCTGTGTTATTACTGAACCAACATTGAAATAACATTAATTAAACCGATCCACAGATAGCAGACCAACACTGAATCAATGTTTCTCTTCTCCGCATTGAAAAAACAAAGAATGATCAGCGTTGATTCAATGTTATCTGTCCTCAACAAAAACGATGATTCTGATGAGTTTACATTGAATCAACGTTGCCTTCATATCTGCATATATATCTACGTATTCAGACGCTCATAAACCAGAAAAACGACCAAATCTGAGCAAGTTAACAAAGTCTGGAACGCTCCGGGTGGAGCTACATCTCCCTTGCTCATCATTGTTTTATCTTATTGAAGGTAGTCGAGTAAAAACTGCCACATGAGGCAGGACGGAGAATAAAGTGTCACTAAAAGCAGCTAAAGGACGGAGAAAGGCTGAAGTAATGACACTTTAAGGAGGTGATAATCTCCACCCTCACATTTGACCCTCCGCCTCTCTCCTCACCCCGTCCTTCCCCACTGTGAGAGGCTAATTTACGACCGGCCGAGCCGCTCTCCCGCCTCTGTTAGCCGCCTGCCTTGACCCTGAGAGACACCGTACAGTTCAAAGTTAACATGCTTTAAGACGCTGTGTCTGTCTTTATACCTGTCTTTAAGTGTTAGTGTTAGTACCACAGGAGGTTTGGACCATGTGAAGAAGAAGAAGACACCGGACCGCGTGTTTAGTGCGTTCTTACGGGAAACAAACTAGTTTGTTTTGAGCAAACGGTCGGCCTTAACGGAGAGCTTGTCGTCTGGTCTGAGGAGACGAATGAACATCCTGTTCAGAAAAACCTGACCGCCTCGCGTTCACATAAACCTTCGCCACAGCTGCGTGTTTTTTGGGACGGGGTGTCTCTCCGCTCGCCTCCAAACATCTGTAAATATTCTGCGGCTTCATTTGTCGCTTCATGTTTTTAACCACCTTAAATAAAAAAGTTCATTTATACTCCTGTTAAACAGAAGATGTGCCCTCAAGAAGCTACACAAACAGTGCTGCACACACACACACACACACACACACACACACACACACACACACAGACTATTTAGGGTTACATTTCCTTTCAAGCTCCAGCCGGTTGACGGCAAACACATTACTCAACGCGACAGAAACGTCTATTCACGATTCACAAATACACAAACCTCCACCTAATTAACATCTGAACTCACGTATGCCTGCACACAACAGCAACACACACACACACACACACACACACACACATTCAGTCTGTTGTTTCCTGATCAGATTAACTGTGCATGTGTGTGTGTGTGTATGTGCACAGAATACACCCCCTTTTCATTTAAAGGGTTGACACTGCAGGCCACAGTCTGTGTATGTGTGTGCAGGGTGGGTGCAGGGGTAATGGGTGGGGGTCAGGGTGGAGCCGCCGAGTCTAAGCCAGCACACAGAGAGGGGTTGTTGGTGGCTCGCACAGCGCCTCGATGCTCCTCAGCTCTAAATCACTCACTGCACAATAATGGTCGACCGCAACTATGATAACCGTCACAAATATGACAGGCGACGGCGAGCGGGACAAACACGGAGCTCGTACTCGCACTCCGAGTGTCTGACTGCAGGGAGGGTGATGTAAAGTCGCGTCAGGCCAATCAATCACAATCGAAAAATGTTCAAGAATTTCAGAAATTCACCACGGAGCACCGACTGGTTTTAATCAGAACGCTTAAAGGAACAGTTTCACTTTTTCTCTGGGAGACTCAGAACAACAGTTCAGTCTGAAGCTAACCAAAGCTACATCAATAGCTAACTAGCTAGCTAATTAACATCATTCGTTAGTTAGCCAGCCTTTTGCTAACATTAGCTATCAGAAGTTACTAGCCTGCTAATGATTGATATAGATTAGTTAGCTAGCCTTTTGCTAACATTAGCTAACTTAAATATCTATTATTAAAAATTGAATATGATTATCTAATAATAAACCTGATCAGCCACGTCATTAATCAATACACAACCATTAATCAAACCAATAACTAACATTCAGACAACCTTATGAACCTTAACAGTTACCTAATGTTTCTGTAGGGTTGACAGAACGTTCATAAATAAACATGTTAGCAGTTTGAAGTGAAAGCTCCCTGCGCTGTCCGGGGAAAAGGTATGTATGAATAAAATCTGTATTAACAATCAAATCTGAGTTCTTCTCACTCTCAGAAAAACTGGTTCTTGATAAGTTCTCTGATAAGTTCTCTTTTATCTTAAAGAACCCTTTTCTTTGCTGTTTAAGGTTCTTTGGAGAACTTTTCCAAATTTATCTAATGTCTAACAAATACTATTTGAACGTCCCAGAAGTTTCTAATTTTATTTGAAGAACCAATAGAAGAAGAATAGAAGGTTCCTTGAAGAACTGAAAATGGTATCGACCAACCTGGACCTTTATTTTCAGGGTGAAGCTGCAGTGTGTAATCATTTGAATTTAATTATTTGTTTTTTGGGCTTTTCGTGGCCTCCATAATTTCTCCTTCACATTAGGGAGGAGAGGGTGAGGCGACACACCGGCCCTTTAATTTTAAAGTTCTTTATTACTTTATATAAATCATCATCACATTGCTGATGAAGTTGTTATAAATTTTCACGCTTCGCAATCAAACAAGGCAACGCAACAATAATGTCAACATCACAGTTCCTTCCACAGAGTTCACGCTGTGCTTTTGTTTGTAAGAGGTGACTGAAAGAACCAGTAATGAGTTCTCCAAAGAACCTTTTTGAAAGTTCTGCAAATGTGACTTAAAGAACTTTTTAACAGCATTAAAAATGTAAAATGAACCAGCTGTTCTTGGAGCATACAGACATCTCTTCATTAGTTTGAGCTTCATGTTTGTGAGCAGAGCTCCAAAAATCTGATTTTCACAGTTTGTATCATTTATGAATCATCTGCTGACACCTTCTACATCAGCACGAGACGTCACATCACAACAAGTTCATGTAACACAGACAGTGAAAGACAAGATGAGACCAAACCGTGTCAGCTTGTCTTCAGACTGTTTTACAGAGCAGAGAGGACTGTACCTTTGTCGGTGCGCTGCGCGGAGGTTTGCGGTCCAGATGCGGGAACGAGGCGCAAAATAATTACGCACGTGTGAAGGTGAGAGCAGCCCGGGCGGTGTGGACGGTTCTCCTGTTGAGTCCAACTGAAGAGAGCGGCGCACACTCCTCCTCGTGTGTGTGTGTGTGTGTGTGTGTGTGTGTGTGTGTGTGTGTGTTGTTTTTACGCGCAGGGATGAGAGGAGTCTGCGCGCGCTGACGCACTCAGGTGAAAAAAAAAAAAATGCGTCGACCTGCAGCTTTATGTCCACGTGCTGGTCCAAACACTCAGAGAGTTTCCTCCCCGCATCACTGCAGATCCACAGAACCTGAACCGGACCCGCAGTCTGAGTCTCAGAGGACAGACCCAGCCCGTGTTGCTCAATGTGGGAGGACAATAACTTGATTCAGAGAGTTCAAAGCTGCTGATCCATAAAATGTCCAACAGCTTCAATCTGGAGGACACAATCACAGACTGTCTAAAACCTGGACGTTGTCTCTGTGACGTCCCACAGACTGTCTAAAACCTGGATGTAGTCTCTGTGACGTCCCCGGAGACTGTCTAAAACCTGGACGTAGTCTCTGTGATGTCCTCAGACTGTCTACAACCTGGACGTAGTCTCCGTGACGTCCCACAGACTGTCTAAAACCTGGATGTGGTCTCCGTGACGTCCACGATGGACACGTTCTGTGTGTGAGAGGCTGAGCTGAATGGGACGTGTCCCAGAGGAGGTCTCCATGGGGACTCCAGCGTAATCAGGAACAGTTCCTGGGTGTTTGGGCTGGTCCCGGTTCAGATGAACCACATGATGTTTCACAATGTATTCACCCGGGGATTAATTACACTCCCGTCCTCGTCCCTCTGTTTATCCAGCTTATCTCTCTTTGATTTACAGCGTTCACACCGACCTCTTTATTTTCTCTTTACTGTCTGTTTGTTGTTTTATTACGGTAAGGGATGATTTAAGCCGTTCTCTCTCACAGCTTCTCGGGTTATTGAGGACATAATTCAAACAATCCATAAAAGATTTAACATTAAAAGGGAAATGAAATATGCAAATTATGATGTCAGCTGTCATCTTTTGTTTCCCCTCTCCAGCAGACTCTGTCAGTTATTGCGTAATGGGCTTGTCAGATACTTTCTTCTTCTCGTGTGATTGACCGAGATGTTTCGAGCTTCGCGCATTACTCACGCTCACTCTGCTAAAACTAACCGCCGTTAACCCGCTCCATCGTCACGGTCAGCGAGCTTTACTGCGAAAGGTTAAAGTAATAAAGAGTTGAAAGGTCGGCAGTCGAGCTGAACAAGAGCTTTGTCTCAGAGAGTAAATCTTGTCGTGGACTTAATGAGTTTTAGTCAGGATGAACCGTTGTCATGTGACGGAGGCGAAGAAAAAGTACGTGGGCAAAGAAATTATATCTGTTTGTTGATTCTTCCCTTCACGGCTGCAGGAAGTGTGTTCACGCCGTCATTACGTTGATTCAACCAAAATGTTTCGACCTGGGTTCAACAACATTTCACCGCACAATAACTCCTTTTATTTATGACACTTGAAAGCAACACTCTCTCCTTTTCTCTTCTTAGCTTCCTCCGTCAGCGTCCTCTTCACTCTCTTCTCCTCTGCCATTACGTCCATAGAAGCTGCTACATTGCCAGCTCCACTTCTGGCACAACACCAGCACCACGGCCCGGCCTGTAAACTTTGTCTTCTTCTTCTTCTTCTTCTTCTTCCCGGTGGTCCAAAACGCCTGCGGTACAAACACTAACACTCCCCTGGTGCTTTGAGCTCTAGCTAACAAACTGAGCTAACAGCAGCTACAGTTGTCAGCAGTTTGCTTCACTGTCCGTCAGGAAACTCTGTAAATCACAGAGAGTTGAGGCTGCTGAGCCCAGTGAGCTCCGGTTCTGGCACGACACCGGCTCTGCATTCTTAACGGGAGATAAAGACAGATAAAAAAGTCACATGACCAATCAGCTGTTTCCTCGCGGCTCCACACAGATCTGATGAAACATTGTCAATGAAACACTGAAACAGGAATCACACTTTTGTCATTCACCATGTTTGTGGACGACGTGCGCTTCATTAGTTGATGTGCAACAAAGGAATTTTTAGGAAGCAACATCTCAAACAGGTCATAAAATCTGTGCTGCAGCTTTAAGTGTCCACGCCTGCCGTGTGTGGAGCGTGTGGACAGGGGGTCTTTGTGCTCGTTCAGGGTGGAGTTCAGGGGAATTTGGTTTAATGACATGAACACACACACAGGCCAACACTGAGACTTTTTAAACGCTGCTGCCCCTCCCCGACAACTTCAATGATTTGTGGCGAGTTCCATTCACGATTCATGGTGCACAGGAACGAAGAACGACAACTTTATTTAGTCTTTATTGTTTACACCTCGTGCTCCACCTCTTCTTATCACACACACCTGGATTCAGTTTGTCTGGAGCTGCTGCCATGGCAACAAGGCCTTAAACTAAAAGGTTTAGTCACAGTTAGCAGGTCCATACGTTAAACATGAACTCCTTTTCAGATACAAATGATGAAAAATATTTAATATAATCAGCTTACGTTAGCTCAGTTTGTTAGCCGGGCTGCCCGGACTGTGAGCTCAGAGCACCGGGGGAGTGTTAGTGTTTGTACCACTGGTGAAGAGGTTTAAAGGCCGGGCCACGGTGCTGGTGTCGTGCCAGAACCGGCTGTGTAACCGGGCTCAGCAGCCTCTAATGGCAGAGGAGAAGAGAGTGAAGAGGACGCTGACGGAGGAAGCTAAGAAGAGAAAAGGAGAGAGTGAGCGAGCAAGAAGCCGCCGGACAAGAGTAAATCTGGGACTGACTTTTAGTGGTTGGTGAGAGCTTGGTGAAATAAAAGGCTGAAAGACAGACGCCGAGCTGGGCTGACTGCTGTTGGACTAGTCAGTAATATTAGCTGCTGCTGTGTCTGCTGCTGGTGACCTGGTTGATGTTCGGCTGTTCACACATCTGATCCTGATCCTCTAAGCGGAGTGGAGCTTTTGAAAACGGCTGAATCAAACTCTGTCAGAGTCCAAACAGAAGCTGCTTTCTCAGACCTCGTCTGCACACATGGACTCCACGCTCACATGTGGCTCCCTTAAAAAAAGCTGCCTCTGTGCAGGATAAGGTAAATACTCGCTCCGGTCATTATGCCCTCCTCCTCCTCCTCCTCCTCCTCCTCCTCCACCTCCTCGGGTTCACAGGAGCAACAAGGGCTGAGTTCAAGGTTAGGAGAGAGAGGAGGCATGAAACACAACCTCTGTCTGAGAGCTGTGACGGACAGGAGGGTTCAAACACAGGACAGCAGCACTGACCTCACAGCAGCTCGTGTTCTTCATGGTCCAGCACTTTGATCCAGACTGAAATGTCTCAACAGCTAACAGATGGATCGGACGTTCATGGTCCCCAGAGGAGTGAAGCTTACCGCCTCTGACGAGGCCTCGACGTCTTCTTCTTGCATTAGCGTGACTGTAACGGTTCACATGTGACCTCTATGAATCCTCTGCACAGGTTTACACTCAGCTGTTCATTTTATTCACTGTTTCATTCATTTACCTCGGAGTTGTAACATGTGTCAGATATATCAAATATTAAACTTCGATATCGACATAATATCTACATGTGGAAGAGGGCGGAGTCTATGAAAGGGAGAGGAGCTCACCTGGGCCTTTGTTCCTGCACTCAGACACACCTGGGAGAGCAGGTGAGGCCAGCCTTTGTTTGGTAGCGTGATGTTAATATTAAAACTATCGGACCATGAAATAATTCCACATTTGTTGCACAGAACGTTTTCCTCGTCGTGTTTGGTGAGGGACTGAAGCTTGGAGTGAGACAGGTGTGCTCGAGCAGCACTGAGACATTTGAAAACAGCTTTTAGTGTCAGGACGGGAGGGACGACGGACGAAGGACAAATCTGTCTCTGTCTGCTGCGTGCTGTGACTGTATTCATCTACAGCCTCAGTTCTTTATCTCTGTTTGTACGTCTGTTTCATATTTTTACTTTTATATAGTTTTCTATTTGTGTTTATACAGTTATAAATTTAACTTCTCTGCAAACGTTCAATATTTATCAGGTTTAAATTTAAACTGATCTCAGATTCATTGTAGCGAATGTTTGATGTATGTTTGACGTATGTTTAATATATGTTTGATATATGTTTGATATATGTTTGATGTATGTTTGATATATGTTTGATGTATGTTTGATATATGTTTGCATGATGCTGCTGGATGTTTGAGGATCTAAAATAACCGTGTTCCAGTTTACAGGTGTCTGATTGTTTTTTGGATATTAACGTCTTTCTGTTTCTTTAAGTCCAACAAAAACAGATCACTGTTTTTACCAGATTTATCTGAGTTCACTTTGAACGTAGTTTAACTTTTTAAAGTTTTAAAGTGCCTGTGTGTGCTTCATTGTGTCTTGAGTCACTTTAACTTGCTGTGAGTGTTTGAGTAGTTTTGGTCATAGTTTGCCTTTTTATGCAGAACTCATGAACTCGTCCCGTTCGTGTTTATATTGGGGTTGATTTGATTTATGTGTTGAATATATAATTGGAGATCAGCATTGTAAATAAAATGTATCCGTTTGTTTGTTTTTGGTCACCTGGTCATGTGAAGTATTCACTGACATGTTATCTCATGTTGTGTGTGACAATAAGAGCATATTTGTCACGCCCAGCTCTTTCAGCAGGAAGCTTTAGTACACTTGAGGGAGATGGTGTTCCTCAGCTGGGTGTGACTCGTTCAGAGTTTTTAACAAATGTGGAATAATTGCAGATTTGCACGTGAAGCCTCTTTGGAAAGTCGCTCTGGTGCGTTTACTGAAGCGCAGAGGGAAACGTTGTGCTTTCCTTCACTACATTTATCTGACAGCGTTGTCATCGTCAGGAAGTGCTGCAGGAAGAAACAGAGTCTTAGCGATGAAGAGACTTTGACGATGACGCGGTCGAGTCTTTTCTCGAGGCTCTATCTCAGCGAGCACATGTGAAACAGGAGACTCTCTCTGAGATAAGCTGAGACCGAGCGGCACCTACTGCTGCTGAGAACTCTCTGTGGGAAACACACGATGGTGATGAAAAGGATGTCGCAGGGTCAACAAGGGCAGAAAGACTTTGAAGAGGCAGCAAACAGCTCTGGAGACTTTCTGTTTCTGTCATCGTCTGATCGGAAGAAAACACACCAGCAACCTTAAAGCAACGTAGAACAACAAGACACAGCAGCCAGCTAATCTTACTGATTAAAAAAATTCCATGTTTTCAAAAGAAAATCTTTTTTTGTCTATTTAAAAACATCAAATTGATCAGAAACACATTGGAAATAGTGTAAATGGATATTTGTAATGGAATATCTACACAGGTGCACGGAGGCCTGTTATCAGCAGCCATCACTGTGTTCAGACATCTACAAATGAAAACAGGTTCAAAATTTACTGAGGCTGAACTTGCAGCTCGGGGCCCCCTGGTGGCTGCAGGGCCTCAACAACCAAGTCCAGTTGTTCCGGATTTAATCAGAACTGTGTCTCTGTTTGTTTCTGACATTATTTAACCACTGGGTGGAGCAGTTGATGAGGCAGTCTGTTGGAACTTAAAGTTTCATTTTTTATCAATCACTTTCTTTAATTATCCTTTGATTAAGTACTGCCTCATCCTATAACTGTGGATATTTATCTTGTTCTGAATTATTAGTTTACATCAAAGGCACAAATTTTAGCAGAATATTAATGTTATGTTAAATCCACAGAGTCATTCTAGTTTGTATTTTTCATTCATTTTTATTTTGAATTGATTTGACTGACGTCAGGAAGTCAGTTTGAATGAAGACAAGAAGAAAAGACTTTGTTCATGTTTATTCTTCATGTAAACCTTCAGTCTGTTCACACATCCCATCAGTAAAGTCTGTTCAATGACTTTGTTCAATGAGTTCATGTACAGATTCACTTCATCCACACAATCAGTTTGTTTGAGCAGAATCTCACATATGTACAAGAAAAGAATGGATCATCTCCTTATTGATTATTTGATTATAGCTCATAGTCCCTCATTTGTACATTGATTTAAACAACATGTGATCTGACAAACAAATCAATATAAATGTAATTCTAGATTTCTTTACAAAATATCTACGATAAAGGAAGGTCTGCTGCTTTCTCTCTTCAGACTCATGCAGTGGAAGAGAAACAACATACAAACACATCAATGGATGACAAAACGTCAAAGTACCGCCCATAATGTTTGATTGACAGGTGATCTCTGTGCAGTGAAGAAATGCCACAACAATAAGCTCTCAGCAACAAACATGAAGACAAAATGAGTTTCAGATTTAAAACACAGAATTGAACCCACTGTCCCTTCAATGACTTCTGTCTATTTCACTTTACTAAACTCAGCAGATCCAAGAAAAACACCAAGTCCAGCATAGAGAGGCTGAGTGAACGTGGTCTGGACTCTGTGGAGGAGAGTCATGGTTTCAGAGACGCTGTAGAAGGACAGAATACCTGCACTGTGATCCAGGTACACTCCAAGTCTGGAGGACAGAGGACCTGAGACAGGAGTGCGGACATTGTTGTACCAAAAGTGATAACTGTTATTGTTACAATATAACGACCAAGATTTGTCATTGCCTCCAAATACACATTCATCTGAGCTCCCTTCTCTGCAGATACTCTTGTATGTGACTGCTACACGAACGTCTAACCCACTCAACTCCACCTCCCAGTAACAACGTCCAGTCAGACTCTCTCTACTCAGGACCTGAGAACATGAAGTGAATCTGTCTGGGTGACTAGAAGAAGACCGTAGAGAAATCGCAAATTTCACTTTTCTGTTCCCCTCAGATAATAACAGCAGTGTGTTTGCTGTGTTTGGATCCAGTGTGAGTTCACGTGAATATTTTGAGAACTCAGCTCTGGTCTTGGGCTCTGGTTCTGGTCCTGACAGTGAAACATGGACTTCAGTCACTGTCAGTGAGATGTTTGTCCATTGGTCCCTCAGAACGTCCTGTAGTTTATCTCTGAGCTCTGACACAGCAGCTGTCACATCCTCAAAGTACCTCAGAGGACGGATATTGATGCTGGATGAGTCTGTAGATTGGCTGAGTCGTGACAGTGAGGGGTAGTTGTGTAGAAACTGGTTGTGGTCCTCTGTGTGTGAGAGCTGCTCCAGCTCAGCATCTTTCCTCTTCAGCTCAGTGATCTCCTGCTCCAGCTTCTCCTGAAGCTCTTTGACTCGACTCACTTCAGTTTCCTGCTGGGATCTGACCTGCTGCTTCACATCAGACCTTCTTTTCTCCATGAGACGGATCAGTTCAGTGAAGATCTTCTCACTGTCCTCCACTGCTTTATCAGCAGAGCCATTGATAGCCTCCACCTCCTGTTGGAGCTCCTTCACATCTTTCTCTCTGTCCTGGATTCTCTGCTGGATGTTTTGTCGACTCACCTCGAGCTCTCTCTGCCTCTCAGTCCTTTCTGCTGCAGCTGAGACTGTGTCGTGGCCTTTATGTTCATCCACAGAGCAGAGATAACAGATACACTGCTGATCAGTACGGCAGAACATCTTCATCACCTCATCATGACGAGAGCAGATGTTCTCCTGGAGCTTCTTGGAGGGCTCCACCAGCTTGTGTTTCTCAAATGTAGGTGATTCATGATGAGGCTGGAGGTGTTTCTCACAGTAAGAGGCCAGACAGACCAGACAGGACTTCAGAGCTTTCAGTTTTCTCCCAGTGCAGACATCACAGGCCACATCTTCAGGTCCAGCATAGCAGTGATCATCAGGAGCAGCTTGGAGTCCAGTCTTCTTCAGTTCCTCCACTAAAGCTGCTAACATGGTGTTTTTCACCAGGACAGGCCTCGGTATGAAGGTCTGCCTACACTGAGGGCAGCTGTGGATTCTCTTTTCATCCTCATCATCCCAGAAGTTTTGAATACAGTTCATGCAGTAGCTGTGTCCACAGGGAACAGTCACCGGATCCTTCAGTAGATCCAGACAGATCGAGCAAGAGAAGGTTTCCTGATCCAGCTGAACTCCTTGCTGCGCCATTTCTCCTCTCAGTGTCAGTGACTGTCTGAGTTTCACTTTCTCAGAAATGAAACTAGTCTGAGCTCTGATGTAAACAACATGCAGCCTGTCAGCTGACACGTCACCACATGTTGGTTCCACCCATCTTCAAACTGGAGATCTGAGGGGGAGGGAACAAGGAAACACCTGAGCAGAGTGGAGCTGTCTGTGCTTGTTTATTTTATTTTATTTTATTTTATTTTATTGTATTTTATTTTATTTTATTTCCCACTCCAGCAGGGGGCAGTAAACGCAGCACCGAGTATCCCCGCTGCCATTAAAACCTCCAACAAAGAACAAGACCGCGTGAGTGAATGGCTCTGACGCGCCAACCAACCAATCAGAGGAGCGCCTCACTGCTGCCTGGTGACCATCGACCAATAGGAAGCGTCTGTGTGAGCGCGGATAAACGGATGTGTTGTTGTTGTTGTTGTGTAGCGGGCCGGTGCTCTCTCTGCGTGTTTAACGGCAGTGACGTCCCGGTTTAAGAGCTCCACAGCGGCCAAGGATGAGCCTGTCTCTGAGGTAAAACACCCCGCCTCACCTGGTACCCTTCACGGCTTCAGCACCGAGCGTTTGGACGTTTGGACAACACGGAGCTAAAGATAGCAGCTGCACATTAGCGTGTTAGCGTGCTAGCTTTTGAGCATCAGTGTTTGTGTGTTAGCTCGCTAACATGCTAACGTTGTTTAGCCGCGCCTCGGCTCGGTTTAAGGTGGAATGCTAACGTTAGCAGCAGGGAACAATTCATCCACTCACTGCTGCCCAATCTGGGGGGCCCGACCCCTTTTATGGGTCGCCAAAAGCTTCAAAAAGGGGTCGAGGCGTACAGGAGCAGCGTGTGAACGTTTCACCATATAAACTGTGTTTATGAACTGTTTTTCAATAAGTTTAGTCATTTAAAGATTTTTAATTCTTGTTACAATTATGGATAAAATATGTTTCTATGATTTCTGAAATCATCTTGCGACCCCCCGGGGGGTCCCGAACCAGTGATTTATCTGACGTACGGGAGCAGTCTTTGGGGTTCAGCATCTTTGTCCCAACGACACTCAGACTGGAGGAGCTGGGGATCGAACCACCGACCATCTGATCGGTGGACGACCCGCTCTGCCTCCTGAGCCACAGTCAGAGGATACAAAACATCATGATGATGATCATGAATTTCCAAACCATATGGAACGTCGTCAGAACGTTTGGAGAACGTTCAAACTCTAACGATGCTGCGGTCACGCTGTGTTTACTCCCACGAGCGAACGTTAATTCACATTTTAATAATTAATAAAAACACACAGACGTCGCCGTTCATGTTAAAGTGAAGCTGGAATCAAGAAGCAGTCCGACCTCGTCTCGTCCTTTTCTGTCCCGTGAAGTCTGCACGGAGAGCGAACACAGATCCACAAACCGGGGTGCAGTCCAATAGTAAAAAAAAATCAGCTCCTAACCACTTTTCCTTGACCTCGATGTAAAACGTCACAAGGTCAAGGAAAGATGTGAAGGAGAGGTGATAAGGAGTTAGGAGAAGACGACTGCTCTTACACTAGACTGGCAAAGATATATGATTAATCAGTGACGGTAACTTCCTGATGATCTGCAGGACGCTGGACGTCACAAAGCCGTTTGCAGCAGCTTGTGTCAGACTCTTGGTGTGCTCGTCTTTGCAGAACTGAACTCCCGGTGGACAAAAACAAACGTAAGAAGAGGAGAGAGCTCACCGAGGATCAGAAACATGAAATCAAAGAAGCCTTCGAGTTGTTTGACACCGACAAAGACAAAGAAATCGACTACCACGAGCTGAAGGTGAGCGTGATCTGTACTCCAGTATTTGTTCTGATTACAGCCAATCATCAACCAGGTCACCAGCAGCAGACACAGCAGCAGCTAATATTACTGACTAGTCCAACAGCAGTCAGCCCAGCTCGGCGTCTGTCTTTCAGCCTTTTATTTCACCAAGCTCTCACCAACCACTAAAAGTCAGTCCCAGATTTACTCTTGTCCGGCGGCTTCTTGCTCGCTCACTCTCTCCTTTTCTCTTCTTAGCTTCCTCCGTCAGCGTCCTCTTCACTCTCTGCTCCTCTGCCATTATGTCCATAGAAGCTGCTGAGCATGGTTACATTGCTAGCACTCGCCGAGCTCAGGTTCTGGCATGACACCGGCTCTGCTCCCCGTCAACATTTCCCCGCACCCCCAGGCCTGTAAACCTCTTCTTCTTCTTCTTCTTCTTCTTCTTCTTCTTCTTCCTCCCGGTGGTCAAATGCCTGTGGTACGAACACTAACACCTAAATTCATCCGGGCGCAGACGCAGCGATGTGCGGCTGTTCTAGTCGATGTATCAAACACCACCAACAATTTACCCTTGAAATCAAACCAGTTCTTAATTATTTGTAGCTGACTGTTTTTTGCTCTGACTGTTATGTTGCCATGGTAATGGTACAGTCATATTTCCTGTCATGCTGGTTTGGTCACACGTGACGGCTACTCAGCGAGCTCGGAGTTCAGGTGGCCGATCAGCTGAATTCTTCATCGTTAGCTCAGGACGAAAATGTAACTTGACGCACAGCTTCATATCTACGAACATATAGAAGTGACATGTTCACCCACAATTCAATGCAAAAGAGCCACAATGCAACGTAAATTTAAAACTTTATTGTCCAGCTGAGGACGGAGAATCACCGTGAGCCGGCTGCAGAGTCACGATCATGTCGTGATGTTTCCACTCCTGATCAGGATGGAAGCACGTTTTAACGTTAAATCTATCAATGCTTAAACATGCCAACAGGTGGCGATGCGCGCGCTCGGCTTTGAGGTGAAGAAAGTGGACGTGTTGAAGATCCTTAAAGACTACGACAGAGAGGGAAACGGTAAAATAACGTTCGAGGACTTCAATGAAGTCGGTAAGTTTGTGTTCGGAGTCTTCACACCGTCTTAAGTCTCGCCGGTGAATCCTTGACGCGCTCCTGTCGTCTCCTCCGCAGTGACCGATCGCATCCTGGAGCGAGACCCCAAGGAGGAGATCATGAAGGCCTTCAAGCTGTTTGACGACGACGAATCAGGAAGGATCAGCCTGAGGAACCTGAGACGGGTGGCACGGGAACTCGGGGAGAACATCAGTGACGAGGAGCTGCGCAGCATGATCGACGAGTTCGACACGGACGGAGACGGTGAAAGTAAGAGCTCAAACTATCGACTCGAGGTCGAAATACTTTATTTCCAGTTAACAAAGATGTTTCCACCAGGACAGCTTCAGAAGACAGCCACTCGTTTGGTGTTGTGATGTTGGGGATTCTCTGAGGCTTTTAGTCTTGTGCTTCTCCACTCATCCTTTAATCTGTCTGTAGGTTGTCTGTAGGTTGTCTGTAGGTTGTCTGTAGGTTGTCTGTAGGTTGTCTGTAGGTTGTCTGTATTCGTGGCTGAACTGTTTTTTCCTCTTTTCCAGTAAATCAGGACGAGTTCCTCTCCATCATGACCGGAGACTCCTGCTGAGGACTTTGATGTTCGTCCATGAAGGTGGACATGATGAGTCCTCTGAAGTGGTTTTTACTTGAATCATCACACAGGACTGTCGTCAAAGTGTCAAAGTGTCGTTGACTTTCACATGTTTGTGTCTTCATGAAACGTTCTGAACCAGAAGTGACTCTGTCTTTATATTTCATGTTGTCGACGATCATTTTTTATAGTTTACGTAACGTGAATGTTTGAATGTGTTATTTATTTTGTACTAAATAAATCACTTTGCTGACAAATCTTTGTTTATCGTTACGTTTATGTAAAGGTGCAGTGTGTCGGATTTATGCAATCTAGTGTTGAAGCTGACAGTCTGTGCAGACGTCACAGAGACTACGTCCAGGTTTTAGACAGTCTGTGGGGACGTCACAGAGACTACGTCCAGGTTTTAGACAGTCTGTGGGGACGTCACAGAGACTACGTCCAGGTTTTAGACAGTCTGTAAGCGTGTGTTTGTCTGTTGTGGGCTCCTGTAGAAACATGGCGGACTCCGTAGAAGAGGACGTGCGGCGTCTCTGGATGTAAAGTCTCATTCTGATGTAACAAAAACGTCACACGTCTGATTCTCTGGTGATTAAACGCTGATGGCCTGCTGTACCGCCTCTGTCCACCAGAGGGAGACACTCCGTCATGACTGTCTTCAGACTCATCAAACAGAGCAGGATGGATAAAGTCCAGCGTCACTCTGCCTGTGACAGATCTGTAGTTTGTCTAATTAACTAACGGAGTCTTCACACCTCAGTGTACGTCAGAATAAATCCATCTGATGAATGTTGAAATAATAAAACAACTTCCTGTCACACAGAAAACCTTTTAGGCGTCTCCTCCTGAGCTCCAGGTGATGAAGAGGACTGTGGTCGGCTAACACAGTTAGCTTTGAGCTAATCACACACTGACTCACAGTGACTACGTTGTGTGTGTGTGTGTGTGTGTGTTGAGCTGAAGGTCAGCAGTGATGTTGACTATCAGACCTGCATCTGGTCCTCACTGCAGGGACGGTCTTCATGACTTGCCCTTGCACTGGCACATGCTCAGCTGTTGGACTGAAGCAACACATGCTCCAGAAATAAACCAGCCCAGTTCCTCCCCAGTTACAACCTCAACGTCGCCCCCCTGTGGCTTTCACTAGATGACTCTCACACACACACACACACGCACACACACACACACACTCTTTTGTACTGCTGGTAATCATCTTGTTGATGAGACTTCTAAAAATAAGTTGGTCTGGCGGACCCCGTCAGGGTCTGCTGATTGCTCTCTGGTTAGCGGTGATAGCATGGGTTAGCATCGGCTCCAGATTTAGATGGACTAACAGGACGAGGACTCGTTTACTCTCAGAGTACTCGAGTATCTCAATTTTACTCCACTACTTTAAATATGGAGCAGTAAAAAGTTCAATCTGCACCATATTTATCTGCTGAACTTTAGTGTGCAGCTCCAGATTATTATTGTTAATAATAACAACAATAATAATAATAAAATAAAAACTATATAAAAATCAAAAATCAAAATTGTTACCAAAGAAATGTTGATGGTTGACAAAAATCGATTAATTGACAATTATAATTTTCAACTATTGATTACAGATACTTTTTTTCTTAATTAGTTGATGAATTATTTCATCTGTAATGGTGAAAAATATCAATCATTTTTTCATTTTATTATTGTGAAAATACAGAATGCTTTTCAAAATAAAATGTTTAAAAACAAAAAAAGAGGATTGAAGATTTTCAGATTTCAGAGTCGAGCTGTTTAAGATGCCGATCATTTCACGACGCGGTGGCTGTGCAGGTCGAGGTCATTCTTACGAGAAAGGTCAAAGGTCACGGCCTCCCACCTGGACGCTGGTGTCACCTCCCAGCTGACACGCGTCATAAACGCTCACACCTTCCTGAGCCGTGAAGCTTCATTCACTGAGAAACTTTAATCACGACTGATGACGCCTCTAATGTGCCACAGATCTGTCCAAACAGTCCAAACGGTCCTCGTCCTCCCGTCCCCCCGTGTTCGCCTGTCTCGGTGAGGGTCGGAGGCTAAGTGTTGTCACATGGTCGGCATAACTCGTCTAATGACTGACAGGTGGACACGAGCCGGACTGTGACTCTGGTTACCGATGAGGCCGCTGCAAAACAGAGCGACGCGTAACGATGGACGTGTTGGACAATTCATTTAATTTATAAAAAAAGAAATCATAACAGAAGTGATCTCTGGACGTAGTCTCTGTGACGTCCCCGCAGACTGTCTAAAACCTGAACGTAGTCTCCGTGACGTCCCCGCAGACTGTCTAAAACCTGGACGTAGTCTCCGTGACGTCCCCGCAGACTGTCTAAAACCTGGACGTAGTCTCCGTGACGTCCCCACAGACTGTCTAAAACCTGGATGTAGTCTCTGTGACGTCCCCGCAGACTGTCTAAAACCTGGACGTAGTCTCTATGTCGTCCCCACAGACTGTCTAAAACCTGGACGTAGTCTCTATGACGTCCCCACAGACTGTCTAAAACCTGGATGTAGTCTCTGTGACGTCCCTACAGACTGTCTAAAACCTGGACGTAGTCTCTGTGACGTCCCTGCAGACTGTCTAAAACAAGCAAGCTTACTCAGCTAGCCTCTTAGCTTGGGCAGCTTTCATATTCTTAAGAAAAATTCAAACCTTTATTGACTGAATAGTTTTTTTTTTTCAGTATTTGCTGACACATTTTAAACCAAATGAAGTTAAATCAGCAGATCAATGGACGATCAGTGATGGAGAATGTGATCAGGTGATTCAGAAAGCAGTCTGGTTAAACTCTGGACTTCCTTCATAGAGGAGGTGAACGAGGGGAGCGGGCACAGACATGAGGAGGGAATGCCTCGAGACATGCTGTGGATCGTGGACTATGCCTGGCAGTTGGGTGAGGATGGATTAGTTTACACACGCTCATGGTTTTCACGGTAACTCTATCTGTCCACCAGCCCAGCTTCATCCAGCCTGCACTGCACTGCAGCGGACCTTCTCCCACACTCGGTAAACCGAAAGACATCGTAGTCTTTGAACGAGGAACAGTCGCACTGAACGCCACCAAAGTGAAAAATACTCCTCGGGTGACTTTTCTGATGTAAAAGTACTAATACCTGTAAAAATACTCTGACAAGTTAAAGTCATTGTTGGAAGTGCAGCTGTGACTGTAAAACCTGGACGTAATCTCTGTGACGTCCCCGCAGACTGTCTAAAACCTGGACGTAGTCTCCGTGACGTCCCTGCAGACTGTCTAAAACCTGGATGTAGTCTCCGTGACGTCCCCGCAGACTGTCTAAAACCTGGACGTAGTCTCTGTGACGTCCCCGCAGACTGTCTAAAACCTTGAAATCGAGATGTGGCATGAAAAGACGGCGGTAAGCGGTGAATCTCTGTTTTGATGTCACAGTGAGAAGAACGTTTGAAGACCTCCTGTAATAATATTTTCAGGATCTCTGCACACATCTGGTTCTCTTCAGACCGAGCTTATTGCTTCTGTTCGTTGCTTGTTTATGTTTCTCCAACACCTTCATTCAACTCCTACGCTACCTGCCTACACAGACGGACATATGGACTCCACACATACATACATACTGTACATGCAAGGTAGAGCAGCGCTGTGCAACTGTCCTCTGATAAACTAATGTCTGTAACACTGACCTGTGATCAGGTGAACGGTGTCTCTGTCATTCGTACGTCTGTTCCCACACTATGTAACTTTGGGCTCCGGGTCGGGAGAAGTACGTAACGCTTTACGGCACTAAGTCACACACCACCAACTATTTCACTGATTTTGGTGAAACTGGATCATATTTTATGGAGAAAATGTTTCCTGGTTTTCCCTCTGATGTCCTCCGGCTGCTCCGCCTCAACTCTCTGTGATTTACAGAGTTTATGATGGACAGTGAAGTAAACTGCTGACAGCTGTAGCTGCTGTTAGCTCATGTTAGCTCAGTTTGTTAGCTGCTGTTAGCTCATGTTAGCTCAGTTTGTTAGCCGGGCTGCCCGGTCTGTGAGCTTTGAATACATTTCAGTAGGAAATCACCAGTGCAGATATTACATTATAATTTCCAGTAAAATCTCTTTGTTGACGTGTTGTGTTCGTGTTTTGTCACCGTGTTAAGGTAAAAAATTGTCGGGTACACACGGGGGTGAGAACCAGAACCACTGACTTCCCTGACAACTTAAATCTACCCATAATTCAACTTCAGCCCGCCGTCCTGAAGACAGGCTGAAGTACAAACAATCACTGTTGGTCTTCTCCTCTCCTTCCCACCTCTTTTCATTTCCTCCTTCCTCCAGTCTAAACAGTTGGCTCGGTGGGTTTGTAGATGAACAGCGTGTCTCTTTTTTCAGGCGGAGGTGAAGGATGGATGCAAACCAACAGCGGGGAAATTAAAACACGTAAATTTAACACACCAGAACGTTTTACACATTCCTCCAAACCCAAACGCTCGCCTCCGTCTCTGTGTGGTGTAGGAGGAAATCAAGCATTTATGTTCAGGTGGAATTATCGTTTACGCTTCAGCTGTTTCCTCTCCGTCACCACGTCCCCGCCGGCTGAAACTCACTGACCTGCAGCATGAAGCATCCAGGCTACCGTTAGCTGTTAAAACCTGGACGTAGTCTCTGTGACGTCCCCACAGACTGTCTAAAACCTGGACGTAGTCTCTGTGACTCCCCGCAGACTGTCTAAAACCTGGACATAGTCTCCGTGCAATCCCCACAGACTGTCTAAAACTTGGACGTAGTCTCCAAGACGTCCCCACAAACTGTCTAAAACCTGGATGTACTCTCTGTGACGTCCCCACACACTGTCTAAAACCTGGACGTAGTCTCCGAGACGTCCCCACACACTGTCTAAAACCTGGACGTAGTCTCTGACACGTCTCATATTTTCTGAGGTGGTACGAGGTGTCCAAAGTTTAACAAACTGTATTTCCGAGCTTTCACATATTTCGTGAATGTTGGTGTCGTATGACCCGGGGTGTGTGTTGGCATCCGTCCTGCCTCGCTGGTGTGTGTGTCTTTTTTTTTGGGGTGTGTCTTTTCATTGAGTCAGCCATGTTATTGCCCCGATGTTCGATGGATTCATACATCATCGAAGTCAAAAGAGCCTTTCCTCTGCCTGACAGCAGCGGACAGCTGAGGGTAATCCTCGGCCGCAGCAGATGCTCGGTGTGCTGATATGCAGGACGCGCTCACCGGTTTGATCTCTCTCTCTCTCTCTGGATGTAATGTGTAGAGCCGCCGGTCTTTGGAGCAGTAATCCTGGGCTCTTATGCCGAGGCCCACGGAGGCCCTGAGTGTCAGCAACACATTCTTCAGCCCCCCTCCAACACACACACACACACACACACACACACAGGCAGCATCACTGACACCTCAGAGCTAAATATACTGCGAGTGACAACGACAGGTGACCGGGCCGCTCCACAGGCCGGCCGGGCCAGCTCGGACACAGGAGGTCACTGGGTATGAGTGTATGAGTGCAAAAGAGGTGTGTGTGTGTGCGTGTGTGTGTGTGTGTGTGTGTGTGTGTGTGTTGCTGGGACGGAGGGGGTGGTGTTTGGACGTCAGGGTCTGATGAGCGTAGACTATCTCGGCTCACTGCGGACTGATCTCAGATCCAAACGCAGCCCAGTTCTGGGTCCCCCCTTTTCTCTAAGCCAGCTGGTCTGGCTTAAAGTCACTTCTACTTTCATTTTCTTTATTATTTTTTAATCCTTTCTTGTTTGATACAAGGGATCGACTCAGAAAAACCCACAGCTGGAGCTGCTGGGGAACCTTCCAGGTGAAGACAGAACAAAAAGCACCGGTGAGTGACGGAAGGAAGCGTGAACAGCATTGGAATATTGCTAAATTTTGCTGCAAGGCACGAGGAGAGTGACGTTTACTGGACAGCAGGTCTAAACTGAAAACTTTAGATAATATGTCTTTTTGCTTTTTTGACCATTGGTGGCAGCAGAAACAATCTGTAAACATAAAAATCCAACGTTTGCTCTCTTTTAGCTCTGTTTTTGGTCTCCACCACCACTTGGACAATAATGTTGAGTTGTAAACTTAAAATTAAAGCAGGAATTGTTGCTCTTTCTCTTTATTTTAACCACTTGGTGGCAGCAGAAACAATCTGTAAACATAAAAATGATTTATATAAACATGTTAGCGAACTGCAGCAGCGTGGCATTAGCGTTCATCTGTTTTTGGTCTCCACCTCATGCTGAGGGAGTTATCTGTCTCTTTAGCTGCTAAATGCTACACTATGTTCACCAGCTTGTGTCTGTCTGCTGGCCAATACTGATATTTACTGATAAATAAACGTGTAATGATTATTTATCAGCTGTGCATATACTGAATAATATCAGCCTATTGGCTGATACTGAGAGTAAAACCAAAACAATGAGCTGAAAGACTGTAAAGTGCTCACTGCATTATTATCTGATCCATTGTTAATGTAGAAACGTTGACGCATCAGTCTGCGTCGGTTCAGCCAGTCCAGCAGGTTAACTGGTGACTCTGAATTGTCCGTAGGTGCCAATGTGAGTGTGAGTGGTTGCTTGTCTCTGTGTTGAACTTGTTCAGGGCGTACTCGCCTCTCGCATGAGTGCAGCTTTAATGACAAGAAGTTATTGTTTTCTATTTCCTGTCAGAGGTTTAACAGTAAACAAAATGAATTTTAAATTTCAACTCTGAAAACAAACTGAAGTTTTTAGTTTGTGGAAAATATATAATATCATATTTTTATATTTCATATATTTGGCATTAACTTCCAAAGGCACCTGGATTTCACCACAGATCAGACATTAAAAATGAATTTGAATAATTTAATATAACATACATATTAATATATAAATACAAACATAAATGCAACATGACATGAAAGCAGGTTGAGGTTATGAAAGTGTTTGGAACATTCTTCATAACTTAATAATAACTATATTATATATATATATATATATACAGTGTAGAAATGATGGGGACGTCCTGTATACATCACATGCACATAAAGGAGCATTAAAGCTGCACTGATCAATATTATGTGTAATGTTATATTAATGTGACAGAAGCAGTTGCTGTCAGCTCTATGCAGCGTTTTAGCTTCTTTCAGCTCGTTGTTTTGGTTTCACAGCGCACAAAAAAAAAAAAAACACAACTAAACTAAATTAAACTGAATTATACTAAACTATAAACTCCAAACTATAGTTAACTGGGTTAAATAAACTAACTCAAACTTCACTGATGACCAGCTGATCAGTGACGCTGCAGTGTTTGAAGTGTCCGCTGGGCGGCGCTGATGACCCGGATCACAGTGTGCGCGTGAACCTGTTGAAAAGTTAAATTAAAATAATTCTCACACACACACACACACACACACACACACACACACACACACCATGAACTTTGACTTCATTTACACAGACATCTCTGATTCTGTTTATTTCCTCTGTGTGTTTCTGCGTGTGTGTGTGCGCGCGCGTGCGTGTTCCTGTGGCGATGCCGCCTCCTGACGTCCAGGTGCTTTGCTGACAAGCCCGAGAGGCGCGTGCTCTGCGGAGACTCACCGATGGACTGACCCGCTGGACGGAGACACGCAGGGAGGAAGTGACCGAGAGGCACGCGGAGCTGAGCGCAGAGGTAAGGAGCTGTGCGTGATGCGGGGCGTGCGTGAGCTGACACGAGAAACAACAGGAAACTAAACACAGGCGGGATAATCCTCCAGTCGCTCCTGTTTTTCTCTGCGTGGATCTTTGCCTCCTTCCCCGCTCAGCTCACTCTCTGTGTCCGTGTTTGGAGAACTTCAGCTCGGCTCGTTGGCGGGCAGGTTGTAGTCTTAGAGCCCGGAGCTGAAGCCCGGTTCACGGGCTTTTGTAGAGCCGCGGACCGGTCTACTTCACCCGGCAGAGGCTGGTGGAAAGAGTCGGAGCATCGTGCCATGTGAGGAGGAAAAGTGTTTCTACAGCAACACTTGGTAAGAAGACTGATGGAAGTTCTGTCATTACCATTATTATTATTATTATTATTATTATTATTATCAGCTGTGTTTACGCTCAGTCTGCAAAGAGTTGTGGGCACCATCAGGGGCACATTCAGTGATTTGGGGGCCCCGGGCAACCTCAGGAACAAGCCCCCCTTCAGACTTATTTAACTGCTGCTAACTGACTCAGCCCAGGATGCCAGGAGCCAAACCCGGCAAGAAAACCACCTCATAGGCTGCTGTGTTCACTGTTAGACTGGACCCTGCTGGTTCAGAGGTTCTGTTGCTGTGTTCACTGTTAGACTGGACACTGCTGGTTCAGAGGTTCTGTTACTGTGTTCACTGTTAGACTGGACACTGCTGGTTCAGAGGTTCTGTTCGGTCTCTGCAGATGCTGACACTAGCTCGTAGCACTGATGGCCATGCATACCGGTTGGTGGTGCTGAGCTCATCGGTGCCGGGTCCTATAAAGACGTTGCAGATATCATCCACGCATGCTGAGCATGTGGCGTGACTCGCTGACTGCTGATGGACGGACATCCCAAACCAAGTTTTCCTTTTACAGCTGACGACACAGCTGCTAGCTGCCGCCGTGCAGCCATAAAGAGTCGATCTTTGCCTCGACCATGTTTATCATTAGCATTATCTGTGTTGATGTTCTTGGACTGTAAGTACAAAGTCCAGATCCACGTGACCGCACCGTTCTGCTGTCAGCCAGCTAATGTTACTGACTAGTCCAACAGCAGGCGTCTGTCTTTCAGCCTTTTATTTCACCAGCCACTAAAATTCTCTTCTTAGCTTCCTCCATCAGCGTCCTCTTCGCCCTCTCCTCCTCTGCCATCAGGCCCCGGTGCTCTGAGCTCAGAGCTAACAAACTGAATGTTAGCTAACAGCAGCTAACAAACTGAGCTAACATGAGCTAACAAACTGAGCTAACATGAGCTAACAGCCGCTACAGTTGTCAGCAGTTTACTTCACTGTCCATCAGTAAATCACAGAGTTGTACAGTGTAGTACAGACAGTGTTACACAGTTACACAGGTCATCAGGATTTAAAGTGTGTTGAAAAGTTTCTCCCTGGATGCAGCGTTTACTGTCTTTGCTCTGCAGGACGAACCTGAACTGACAGCGTCGTAAATCGATGCCACGACGACAACAACAACAACAACAACAAACACTTTGATAAAGCGGCGCGGCGTCGATACAATCAGGATCGTGTGCGAGGCGAGCAGCGACATGTCAGCCGGAGAGCGTTACATGAATATCTGGTGTCTGAGTCACGCTGCCTCGCTCACTTCAGGAAAACAGTACGAGGATCAACACAGTTTAAATTTAGACGAGCGCACTCAGCACGCTGTCGTAAAAATCAAGGAGTTTCAGGCCAGACTGAGACGTTCGAGGGAACTTTGCATGAAACGATAAGAATCAGTGTGTGTGTTTTCTGTAGGTGTGATTTTATGCCGAGTTTGATCTTTTCCAGGATGACAGCAAATCTCCACCCTCCACACACCCACGCGCTCAAACCTCCCTGATATTTATAGACTGGTGAAGCAGACGGCCTCCAAAAATAAAGAAGGAATGAACTTTTTACCTCCAAACAAACAATACGAGCGTTTTCTGCTTCAGAGACCGTTGAACAGAGGAAGAGATGGAAATCAGCCATCTCACGCAGCAGTCCTCAGCTGCTCCCTCTCTTTCTCGCCGCCTTGCCAAGTTTTTTTCTTTTTTTTCTTGAAACCTCGGAGGGGAGAGTTCGACTCCGTGAAGGTTTGCATATGTGCTGTGGGCTAACGGGTGACATGTGGCCGTGCCCTTGTGTTCTTTGGCAGGACACTCTGCGTGTCTCGGTGTCGGAGAGCCGGGGAGGGTCGGGTGGTCGGTGAGGGGTGGAGGGAGGGAGGCTCTCCTGCAGGGGGCTGACGGACAGGAGGTGGAGGTGGAGGTGGACGGACAGTTGTGAATGGTCCCATTGGACTTTCAGGAAACTCTTTTTTTAGAGCCGCTGTACCTGGAAGTGAAGTCTGAAATTGACTCAAAAAAGAAAAGCAGACGAGGCAAAAAGCTTCTCACTGCCTGAACGAGGGCTGGTTCCAGAAGTGAGTCAGTCTCCATAAGTCCCCATGTTCAAATGTCCAACTTCACAGCAGAAATAAACATGTTTACAGCCTGGTACAAAAAACAGTTTTGGTCTCTATAGCTAATTTCCCCGTTCATGACAACTGTACTGAGGGTGAATTTATATACAACTCACCTGTTCACATTATATTAAGGCTTAAAGTTATGCAGGATTAAGAGCGTGGACGCTTTGATTGACAGGTGGGTGTGGTCACAGATGTCTCGTTTGAGCAACCAGGCGTCATTCAGCCCGCTTCAGGTCCACGATGATTTAGATCAGCCGAGAGGCGGAAGAGCCAGGACTACAAACATGGCGGCGGCCAGAGCCACAGATTTTGAACTTTTATAACGCCACTTAAGAAACCTGCGGGGACGTCTCAGAGACTACGTCCAGGTTTTAGACAGTCTGTGGGGACGTCTCAGAGACTACGTCCAGGTTTTAGACAGTCTGTCTTACGTCTTTGTCAATTTCATTCTTTTTTTTTACCTCCGTCACCTCGACGTTCGTCGCTGTGACGACGCTGAAAAGCTGCCAAGAAAACCTGTCGTGTGTGTGTGTGTTTGTGTGCGTCTGTCTCAGCATGTGTGTGTGAACAATCCAGTTAACTCGGCCGACCTCTTAAGCACACACGGGTCACATGGCACACACAAACACACACACACACACTCAGGTCCATCAGTATAACATGTTTGTGTGAGTCTTCTCGTCGTGTGTCACATCATGAGAGAGTCCTAACGTGACGCGGCAGGTTAAAGGTCAGCTGTGTGGGCTTTCTGTCCAAGAAGAAGAAGAAGGAAGTGTTTGTGTGTGCTGGTGGTCGATGTTCATCATGCACGCGTGATGTGTGAACACTGAGTGAAACCTGAAGTCCCTCAGTCTCTGAGACGTCCACACAGACTGTGTAAAACCTGGACATAGTCTCTGAGACGTCCACACAGACTGTGTAAAACCTGGACGTAGTCTCTGTGACGTCCCCACAGACTGTCTAAAACCTGGACGTAGTCTCTGAGACGTCCCCACAGACTGTCTAAAACCTGGACGTAGTCTCTGTGACGTCCCCACAGACTGTCTAAAACCTGGACGTAGTCTCTGTGACGTCCCCACAGACTGTCTAAAACCTGGACGTAGTCACGCTCATCTTCGGTGTTTCCCGCCTGCTCATCCCATCTCAGCTCCACCCAGAGAGGACGCAGAGACAGACTGTCTTCAGGTGGTGTTTCACGCAGACTCTTTATGATTTGCATTGTGACATGCGCGGTGGTTTCACTTCCTCCTCGGGGTGCAGTCGCCCCCTCAGGAAGCCGGTCTGGGTGTGTCGGGGGGATGCAGCCGCAGTGAATGGGCCGGCATGCAAACAGATAACACGCTGCCTGTTGGTGCGTGCACGGCAGTTAAACTCTGCATTACAGCATGACGTGACACACACACGCCATCCACTTCTGGTAATTAAACGCGGTGTTCATACACGTTTCTGTTTGTTTGAGTCTTTTGTCGTCTTCATTCCTGTGCAGACGTCGACTCCTGGAGTGTGACACGGGATCCTAAAACTAGTTTATCCTCTTCCCGCCGTCCCGTGTGTGTGACTAATAACACCTGCAAACCTGATGATTGTGTTTCATCTGTGTTTTGCAGGAGTCGGCAGTTTGGGACTGAAAAAGTGAAAAACTGTGAGGAGCCGAAAGTCAACCAAGGAAAGAGCGAAAGACGACGTTTGTGACAAAAAGAGGAAAAAGGAAATAAAATAAAAGCCGAGATGGGGAGGAAAAAGATCCAGATCGCGCGAATTATGGACGAACGGAACAGACACGTGAGTATACAAACACACCTGTCACCTGTCCAACATCTGGACCTCTTCTTCAGTCGAGCACTTCCTGTTTGATCCAGTCATCTGTGTCCGGCCTCACTGATCAGAACCACAGAACTTTATTCAAACTGGATCAGACTTTATTCACAATATATTTCTACTGTGTTGGGCCAAACCTCGTCCTCCCAGCTCAGAAAGAAAACAGAACCTAAAAAGAAAAATGAAGTTCAAACATCCATCAGAGCAGGAAACGCTCGTCGTTCTTCTTCTGCTCTTCAGATTCTAGTTCCTTAAACTGCTGACGTCACGTCATGTGACCGTCACAAGCTGTGACTGTGAGATTTGTATGCGAGTCCACGCTCCTGCAAAAGATACGACAACTGAGAAACGAGAGCTTGTTGTCAATGAAGTTCAACTGAACGGCCACACACACACACACACACACACACACACACACACACACACACACACATGTCTTGTCTGGGGGAGCAGTTCCTCTCTTCCTGTTATGACAGGAAATGCAGGCACATATGCTTCCTGACCCTCGTACCAGGGCAGGACTGACCTCGTCACAGTCCCTCCGTGGACCGTCTGATGGTTTGAAATACGAGTGTGTCGTGTAGCTTCATCTTTAATGAACATGCAGGTTTGTTTGTTTTTTACCACAGCTCGACTCGTATTTTGATATCTCTGGTTGTAACATCGTTAAACTTACAAAGTCGCTACAGATCGGTCCAACAGAGGCAGCAAACACGATCAGACACGTTAGAGACAAATCAGATTTATTTAGAGAGAACGTAAAGGTGTAAACGTGAATTTATAACCCAAACTGTCCGTTGTAAACATCCGCCACAGACCGACTTCCTGCTTGAACTCTGACCTGCTGTGCGAGCAGCTTTCCTGTTGCAGTGAGGGATTATTACAAACATCTCAGGTGGACGTCCCAGATATAATCTGCATGTTTACAACCTGTTTTCAGTCAGCCAACACGACCGACACGGAAAGTCGCCTCCCTCCAGTTTCAGGCAGCCATTGATTTCCGTCAGACTCGCCGTCACAGTGAACATCGAGTCTGCGTCCAGTTACATTATTCATGCGCGGTAATGTCGTTTAAGTGCAGATTGATTTTTAACAGTCTGCACTGCACTGAACTGAAATGAATGGAGACAAACGGCTGCCTGGAAAGGTCGACGAAATACACCCGACGTCAAGGAGCTGTGTGAGGCCCTGCTTTAAGCTAAATGCTAACATGCTCCCTCTCTGCTCCAATCACAGCTGAGCAAACATCAGTCAACTTCCCCCTCACCTGTACTTCGATATGCTAAATGCTAGCTCGGAGTCGTGCAGGGTTTATCCTCTGGGGGTCTCTCATGGCTCCACTAAAGACAGTTTACCTTGTTTCTTTACCTGTTCTCTGTCCTCCAGGTGACATTCACGAAGCGCAAGTTTGGTCTGATGAAGAAGGCGTACGAGCTGAGCGTGCTGTGCGACTGCGAGATCGCTCTCATCATCTTCAACAGCACCAACAAGCTGTTTCAGTACGCCAGCACCGACATGGACAAGGTTCTGCTCAAATACACCGAATACAACGAGCCGCACGAGAGCAGGACCAACTCCGACATCGTGGACGTGAGTAACACACACACACACACACACACACACACACACACACACACACACTGTCACTGAAACTGTTGATTAAGTGATGATTGATGAAACATGAATATTAAATGCGCTCGCTGGTCTTCTCCATCGTCTTTGATTGGACGTCTTTGGGACATTTACAGACTTCAGCTTGAGCTCTCGACATTTCCACGAGACAACTGACTGAATTCTCAAAAGGTGAACCGGCAGATTAATTCATCGTGACGGTGATGATAATTTACAACAAGCTGTGGGGTTCAGAATTTCGTTGGTCCGTTAACATCGATGGAAGGGTTGTAAAACTAGTTACTCAGACCGTCGGCCTCACTTGTTTGTTTTTGTGTGTTTGAGTGTGTGAGTGTGTGTGACAGCGTTGTACTGTAATACAGTATGTACTCGACTGAACCTTGTTCCGCCCAGACTTATGTAATCGTGTTAGAAGAACACAATAGCAAGTGTACGCCTCTGTGGACACACTAACACACACACTGTGGACACATGCACACACTAACACACACACTGTGGACACATGCACACACTAACACACACACTGTGGACACATGCACACACTTGTGGAAGTTTGCTAAGCACGCTGTGTCACCAAGGTCAAACTTAAGCTGTCAAAAGTCGGAGAGCAGGCAGCAGTCTGGAACCTTCCTGTACCTCCACCTGGACTCATTGAAACATTCTAATTAACATTTCCACACATAAACAATGTCTAAACCTTAAATGAACATTTGGTTGGTCTTTGATTGGAAGCTAAACGTCTTGGGCTCGGCGTGTCGCTGACCCCGGCTGGTTCGCGCTGTGCGGGATACACTGCAGAGATGAAGAGGCTGCCTGGACGGATTAGAGTAACGAGCTAAACTGGATTGTGATTAGTTACAGAGGATTACGGAGCGTGTAAGCCCGGTTCTGACGGTGGCTGGCCAAGAGGCCATGTGGTGGGCCGCGTGGAGGCAAAAGCTCAGGGACAAAACCGCTAATACAGAGAACACAACAAGTTTTTCCTCCGTCACAGATTACTTGATTACATTATTGATTAACATTTCAAAATCAGTTGGCCCAGTTTGGGTTCCAGATGTTTCCCATTTGAAACATCTGGAACCAGTTTGGCATTTTTCCTTGAGAAGTGAATGAAGCGGTTCATCAGGACGTCCGCACACGTCAGTGCGTCTGTTAGCATGCTGACCGCCGTACAGACTGTTCGCTTCGTGTCGTTTACATTTGGTCACTCTGACATGCTGACGCGTCACCGCTGACTCGTGAAATGGTGTGTCACATAAAAACACAACAGCCACCAGGTACACTGTAAAAACGTCATAACACTAAAGACAGGATGGACATAATAATTAGTTATAAAAGACATAAAAGAGCCTTAAATGAACGTGTTTAATTCAGTACGATAGATAAGCGGTACAATACGATAACCGTCTCCGTAAATATCACGGTGTAACAGTATACGGTATCACAGTATCATTATTATGAATTACAAAGGACCCTTAAATTAATGAAAACAGTGTTTTGTTTTTTGACTTAACAAAACTTCAATAATCATAATTTCATTAAATATTATGTCCCATATTTTTTAATAACACTAACACTGCAGAATTTAATACAGTAGATGAGCACGGTACGATAACGGTCTCTGAAATATTACAGTATACTGTATTACACAAATATTATATTATTAGTTACATTAATGAATGAAAACAGAAGAGCTTTTTTTGTTGAACACAAAATAATATGTTTCTCAGTAACAAAGTAGAATTCAGCATTAGATAACGTTACGGTACAATAACGGTCTCCGTAAATATCACGGTGTAACAGTATACGGTATCACACAATTATTATTAACAGTTAAAAAGACTTGTTTTTTTTTTTTTGGTTGAACAAACATTTTCTTATAATATTCACATAATATTATGTCCTATATATTCCTATATATTTTTAATAACACTAATACAGTACAGTATTGTAGTTGTTAGATTAGATTGAACAAAATTTAGAAAAACGAGTTTAACAACTGTGAACTTTGTTATTTTATTTTATTTTTTATTTTCTTGTTTATAATAATATTTGCTTAAAATTTTATTTATTAACAAAATAAATTTTAACTCAAGGTCCATTTACTTGCTTTTGTTCAGCACTTTCACTCGCATCTTGTGGTCTTCATCATCTGTTATGTGAGCTTACTGAGGTTACGTGATGTTTAATGAGTCAAAGATAAGAATTTATTTAAAAATAAAGCAAAGTGTTTTTTTTATTTAGTTTTAACGGACTGAAGCAGTACTGTACCGTATACGTGATTCCACTGTGGTTCCCGTGTTAGCTGATAACAGTTGATACCTGGCCAACGCACCGCGCTTAATCTTGCTGCTCTCTGATTGGATAATGAGCGGGACAGAAGTCTTTGACAGGCAGGTGTAACCTCTCAGGGTAAAACGCCGACACATGGCTCGACATGGTGCCCAGGCGGCCGTGCCAAGGTCACGCTCGCTGTGCCAGAATGAGCTGCTGCGTGTCGCCTCAGCTCAGATTTAAAGGAAGATTTCAACACAGGACGTTAGCTTAGCTTAGCATAAAGGCTGCAAGCAGGGGGAAGCGGCTGGCCTGGCTCCGTCTGCATTAACTCTCCAGGCTTCTTCCTGTTTACATTTTGTTCTCTTAAACTGAGAGTTACTCGCTAGGATAAACGTCCCGTTAGCAACCAAGCTAATATATTTTGTGTTGCTCTAGGAAAGAAATTAAAGTTTAAAAAAGTTTAAAACATGAAAACAAAGTCTTTCTCCACCTCTTTTGTCGACCAACAGCCAGAAACCCCCAAAATATGTTCAGTTTATTATCCTGTTGAACAAAGAAAAGAAGGAAGTTCCCATAACGGAGAGGCTAATGAATGTTTTAGTTTGATCAGTTGATTGATCGTTTGGACCCGTGCTGATTATCCTCGTCATGTTTTTGCAGCGCTGCTTTCATTATCCACTAATCTGCTGATTTCTTTCTCAATTCATCATTTAGAACGTCAGAAAACAGTAAAAAGATGATCAACGTTCTGTCCAACACTCCCAGTTCAGAAGCTGAAATGTGGAAAGGGTTGATTAATTTTCTGTCGGTTGATTTAATCGATCTGCTGAGTTGTTCTTTGATTCACTTTGGCTCAGTCTGGACGGCCGTTCGAGGGTCGGCGCTCGATGTTAGCGAGCTGTGAAAACTCCTCGGCACCGATGCAACATCCACCACACAGGAATTTAGTAGAAGAGAGGCTCCTTTGTTTTGGTCATCTCTTTTTCCCCTCATGTGGCGGGTTGGCATGCGGCCTCTGTTCATGTGTGTGTGTGTGTGTGTGTGTGTGTGTGTACAGACTACATGCTAGATAACTATCAGCTTATTGTATTGTGTTCATTTAGCCTGGGAACCTTGCTGCTATTTATAAATCTAAAGGAGTTCTGCATTCCTTACTTTTACTCTGTTAACCTTATTTTGCTTTGGCCTGCTCTGAGAGTGTGTGTGTGTGTGTGTGTTTGAAAATCTGTTTCTAATCTGAACACACACATGCTCAGACACACACTGACGCTCACATATGCTCACAGAGTAAGTCCAGTTCCTTTGTGTTGGCCGCGATCCCTCCCAGCTAAATGGCTGGAAACCGGTAGTGGTCTAAAAATAGCTCAGTACACAGCTAAGAATAGACATGACGGGGCTGTGAGTGTGTGTGTGAGTGTGTGTCAGTGTGTGTGACTGTGGTTAGCCTGAGTGTGTATGTCTAACTGTGTGAGCCACTGGAGGAAAATTAAGAGGAAGAGAGGCAACTTAAGGCTGAGTAACAAAGTTCCCACAACCGCCGTCTTCTTCTTCTTCTTCTTCTTCTTCTTCTTCTTCCCTTTTTTAAAGTGACATTTCATTTTTAAAAAGAAGTTCAGTGTTTGTCTCACAGACTGTCTGAAACCTGGACGTAGTCTCTGAGATGTCCCTGAACTAACCACAGTTTCCATCATAAAGTCTGTAAATCACCTCGGTAGTGTGACGTTATTCCCTGTTGGTCTCAGAGGCTGTGCTCTGGTCCGGTCCGGCTGCTGAGGCCGGTTCTGTTGCCTGCTGACTACATCTGTAGTTAAAATGAGCTATACGTGTACGCATAGCATCATCTGACGTGTCGTCAGAGGAGGCCGCCCACGAAAAAGAGACCGTGGAAGGAAGTGAAAAGAGAAAATCGATGGGAAAGAAAAGCAGCGAGGGTGGAGGTGTGGATGGAGGGGGGCCGGGGAGGTGGTGGTGTCGGGGCAGGAGGCAGGGTGGGGGAGGGTTGGTATGATATTATGGCATCCTCCCTCCTCAGCTGTCTCCCCTCTCTCTGTTGAGTCTCGAGGACCTCCAGGAAGCTGTTCAAACCACCTGCCACCACACACACACACCCTGACACACACATTCCTGAAAGTAACTAAGTATTTACTCGAGTACTCGACTGAAGCGCAGCTACTTATTCTACTACACGACACAAACACAACTTCAGATGAACGATCATGTTGCTCTGTAAGTCTACATTATTTACGATCAAAAACTAGCGAACTTTGCTAACAGCCAAACATCAACAAGACGTAGCACCAGACGTAGCAGCATAGCATAGCATGACGTCCTCTTCGCTCTTTTCTCCTCTGTCATTACGTCCATAGAGGCTGCTGAGCCTGGTTGTCCGGCTCTGGTCCAAATCTCCTTTGCTAACGGACAGTGTGCAACACGAGCTAATGTTATCTTAAAAATAGAGTCTGCTAACGTCAACAAAAGACAGGCACCTGCTACAACACAGAGTCCAAAGTCCAAGCCAACGTTAATGCAAAAAGCTTGTGAAACATATTGCCATGTATGGTTTTAGTGGGCTAACGTTAACCTGCTTGCTAACGCAGACAAATTGCTAGCTAATTCATCCAGACTCTCAGTTTGCTTGCTAATGTTATCACTAGAAAGACACAGTGAGTGGATGTGTTATGTACAGTTCACCAAATGAGCAACTAACATAATCCGTCTTATGTATTGTTGAGCTCCTGTTCTGGCATGACACCAGGCCTGGCCTAAAAACCTCTTCTTCTTCCTGATGGTCCACACTCCCCCCGGTGCTCTGAGCTCACAGTCCAGGCATCCTGGCTAACAAACTGAGCTAACAGCAGCTCCAGCTGTCAGCAGTTTACTTCACTGTCCATCATAAACTCTGTAAATCACAGAGAGTTGAGGCGGAGCAGCCGGAGGACATCAGAGGGAAAACCAGAAAACATTTTCTCCATAAAATATGATCCAGTTTCACCAAAATCAGTGAAATAGTTGGTGGTGTGTGACTTAGTGCCGTAAAGCGTTACGTACTTCTCCCGACCCGGAGCCCAAAGTTACATAGTGTGAGAACAGACGTACGAATGAAGAGACACCGTTCACCTGATCACAGGATTTAAAGTCATATATGTGATATTTGATGACATTCATGCTGCGTTCACAGTCACGTAGTTATTTCAGGTTTAAAGGAATAATCTGTTCCTGTCTGTATCGACACACCAGCGCTGTATTTTATTGAAAAAGGAAGGCGTGGGTGTGTGTGGTGGCTCCATCGAGCCGTACAGCATGTGTGTGTGTTTGAAGCCGGTTTTATGTTTTAATAGACGAGCCAGATTGACAGATTGTGAGGGAGGCGTGGGAGTGACGAGAAACGCTGGAGCAAAAAATAGCCTTCTACGGACATCCCTCCGGTAGCTGCCTCCACCTCCTCCTCACCCCAGACCTCACCCCTCCTCCTCTGTGAAGCCAAACAGGTGGACATGACTGGGATGAGTGGGATAGCTGCACTGGGACGACCACTGAGTCCTCCATATGTGTGTGTGTGTGTGTGTGTTGCAACCATCCAGTGACAGACTGGACTAATGGGCTGTGAAGTGCTGAAGCAGGACGCTCAGAGCCAAACCACATACTGTACAACACACACACACACACACACACACACACACACTCGGATCGTTTACATGTCCTGCATTCAAAATGTTAATGCAGTGACATAAAAACTACTATATTTCCACCATAACTGTCGTTGAAGTGGCAGGAAATGGCCTCAGGTGAAGAAGTTAGAACTTAAATCGAACAAAAAGTCAAAGTCGAGCTCTTGAAAGCAGCGTGTTGTGTTCAATGTCTCGGCTGTCTGACTGTGAGAGTTTGTGGGTGATGATACAGTGAGTATCTGAGCAGATGGCGCCCTCTTGTGTTTGAAGTCAGCACTGCGGCTTCTCTCTTCTGAGCTTCTTCTTCTGTAACGCCTCCATGAACGCAAGCGCAAAGTTCACAGTTACATCCGTTATGTGAGCGAGTGTTTATCTATTTAACTGGGCTGCTGTTGTATGCGATGCACATTTCTGATACTACAAGTCCCAGAATGCACTGCAGCAGCGAGCCTGTTGGGACATCACAGACTCGTATGATGCAGTGACAGTTTCTGACACTGCGGTGAGAGCTGCCCAAGCTAACCTGTGCTTAGTTTGTAGTTTGTTTGTAGCTGACGTGCAAAGAGCAGTTTCCAAGCTTCATCCGTGAAACGCCTGTTTGAGAGCACATACCTGTACAGGTGAACCAAACACAGGTGAACTGAACTCCATCTGCTACACTGGTCCTTTAATGTTTTTAACCCTTTATCTGCGTATATAATTAAAAACCTGAAGTTGTACTCTGCCAGGTGATCCAGATGTGTTGACGTGTCTCCTTTGTTTCTTCAGACGCTGCGTAAGAAAGGATTAAACGGCTGCGACAGCCCCGACATCGAGGCCGACGACTCTGCAGGCCAGAGCCCAGAGTCCGACGACAAGTATCGCAAAATCAACGAAGACATCGACCTGATGATCAACAGACAGAGAATCTGTGTAAGTTCATGTCAACGCTTTCAGTCAGTTTTCCCGCCTCCTCCTCCTCCTCAGTGGTTTTAACCAGCTTATCTGTCCAGCAGGGTGTGCCTCCATCCAACTACGACATGGGAGCGTCCATCCCGGCCTCTAACCCCGGCAGTCTGCTGTACTCCCACCCCGGGATAGGCTGCGGTATCAGTAACCACAACCTGCTGCCCATCTCACACACACACCTGCAGAGAAACAGCATGTCACCTCAACGTGCCCCGAGCCCTGGAAACACAGGTGTGTGTGTGTGTGTGTGTGTGTGTGTGTGTGTGTGAGAATATAAAGCATAAAATGCCAACATGTGACGCCTGGTACCTGACCGTGTGTGTGTTTGTGTCTGCAGGACTAATGAGTTCAGAGCTGCCGAGCACCGTGGTCTCCACCGTGGGTACGAAAGTTTTATTTTGATGTAACAGATGGAAAAAAAATCAACTGTTAATTCCCATAAATTCCCATGGAACATTTCCAACTTTGAAGTTCCCTGAATTTTGTAACCTTAGTCCTGAATAGAGGTCCTTCCTCTGTCATGCCTCTTGAGGTTTCTTCCCCTTTTTCCCCCATTAAAGTTACAGCGTGGAAAATTTAAGGCAACTGCAACCACATAAATACTCTTGCCTCACCCTCGCCTTCCAAACATGTAGGAAAAATTCAAGTTCACATAAAAACAAAAGTTCATATCGACATCAAAGTTTGGTTTGTCTGTTCAAAATAGCAGACTCCATGGAAGAGGACCCGCTCTGACTGCAGATATAAGGCTCATTGTAAGACAACACACAACAGGTCATAATATCAGATTATACATTCATGAAAACACACTGATTAATATTGTTTTTTCATTCCTGCTAATAATAAACACTCCTAAATCTGACATGCACCTTTTAAAGGAGCAATGCGTAATTTACCACCACCCACATCAGTGGCTGCAGCCTCCAATCGGTGCAGTCAAAGCAGACTTGTAGCTCCACTTTGGGCTCGTTGGTGCGTCTCCTGTCGAGTGTCCTGACCACGGGCTCAGCAGATTTTAGCTTCTGATGAACCACACGGTGATCAGAGAGTCTCAGAGCAGAAGCCAGTAGCAGCCAATCAAGTCCAAGTTGGTTGTGTTGAGGAGCATCTGCACCTCACTTCACCAGAGAGAGCTGCTCCACCTCCAACTAGTAACTCTGTAAAACAGCAGCAGATGAAGCCAAACTTACAAAGGCGATCTAAAATTCTGTTTAAAACCACTTTTTTTTTTTTACTTTATTAATCACACATGAAATTATTCTCCACATTTATCCCGTCCAGTTGGCACCTGTCAGAACACATACATAGGGCAGATACACACAGACTCAGTTTACCTTTCCAATCTTCAAGCAGTGAGCAGGAATCGAACCCCTAACCTTCGGGTTATTGGATAATGCACTCTACCACTGAGCCACGGCTGCCTCGGTTTCAACTTTCAAATATGAAATTAGACTGGATGCTATAACAAACGCTGCATTTAAATCTGCAGGAAACGGCAGCTACACGAACCACTGCACCTCCCCCGGGCTGCTGTCTCCAGGAGGAGTGAACAAGAACATGCAGGAGAAGAGTCCTCCTCCGATGAGCATGAGCCGTAAGCCTGACCTCCGGACGCTGATGCCGCCCTCCAACAAGTGCAACAACATGCCGACCATCGTGAGTGTGGTTTTTGTTTTTTCTCCAGCAGCACCTCTTTGATTGGATCTCATGTTTAACTGTGTGAAGTCTTCATGATGTCTGTGCTTTAACGCTGCGCTCCAGTGTGAGGACTTTGATCTGATGCTGGTGAGTAATGTCTGCAGGTTTCAGAGGTTGTGTTCGGTCACTGGCGCTGACGTTAGCTGCACATTTCTGTTGATATTTCTGAGTTCACTTTGTTCATGTGTGCAGCATCGATACTTTGACTTGAAGGTTTCGAATGCAGTACTTTTACTTGACATGGAGTAATCAGAGTTCTTCCTCTTGTCACTGCAGAACCAGAGGATAAATCACTCTCAGAGCGCTCAGACGCTGTCCACTCCCGCCGTCTCCATCGCTGCTCAGACTCTTCCTGGACAGGGGATGGGCGGGTATCCATCCACGCTCGCCTCGTCGTACGGCACAGGTGACGGATCATAACTCCGCAGAGCGGATGGAGAGGCTCAGACCTGCCGAACGACCTCCTGACTGATGATCTGTGTGTTTTTCCTCAGAGTTCTCCCTCGGCAGCGACATGTCCTCCCTGTCCGGGTTTGGAGGTGCTGGTCTCGGGTCGGTGACGAACTGGCAGCAACAGCAGATACAGAACCTGCAGCACTCGGCGCTCGGACACATGGGGTGAGCTCGTAGCTTCTCTCAGATCCTTGCCCATCACGTCCAGGTCCGGTTTGCTTACGTCTCTCTCGTCTTGTCTCAGGAACTTGTGTCAGAACACGAACCTGAACCACCCCTCCGGCAACCAACACCTCCACATCAAGTCCGAGCCGGCCTCCCCTCCCAGAGACCGGAGCATCGGCATGATTGGACTCGGAGGAGGTGTGACCACGGCCGGATACTCCACCACCGGGGGCCGGGGGCCCAACGAGCCGGGCCGCTCCCCCGCCGACAGCGCGTCCAGCTGCGGGAGCTCGTATGAAGGCAGCGAGGAGCGCGAGGATCACCTCGGCAACGACAACTTCCTCCTCCGGCCTCTGTCCAGTCAGGAGGAGCACCACAGCCCGTCAGTGAAACGGATGAGGCTATCAGAGGGGTGGGCGACATGATGCGAGCCGGCGAGCAGCCAGGGAGGACGGGGTGTTCGTAAAGTTACCTTATAGTGTTATTACTATTATTATTATTATTATTATTATTATTATATTCTTCTTGTTCTGAGTGCGTGTGCTACATGTGTAACGGTAACGTGTACGTGTCAGATCACACACAGATTTATCAAACTTCTAACAGTCACACTAAAGTTCATTTAACATTAATCACATGTACGCTCCGAGCACGAGCAGCCAATCAGAGACAAGTTTGAAGTTTTATGTAAAAAAAAAACAAAACAAAAACAACATGCAGGGCTCTAATTTAAAAATATCAAAGGACGGACACGCGACCCAACGTCTGTCACAAAAACACAGCGAGGAGATGTTACAAAAGCTGGACGTAGTACGTACGTGACGGGTATCCTCCCGAAGACGGATAGCGATCACGGAGACGTTACATCCACCACATCTCAGTCTCGAACGGTTTCCTCAGTCGTCTGTCTTCGTTAGAGCCCTGACATGATTCAGATCATATTTATATCTCATCATCAAACACGTCTCCGAAACTTCTGATGAATCGCGTTGATCCTGAAGTCTGCGAGTCGCAGCGAGCGTCTCTTTCAGCAGTTTGATGAATCGTCTGTGGTCGGCGTATATGTACTGCTTGTTTTGTGTGTGCGTGTGTGTTAGGGGGGTTCTAAGTAAATAACAAACATGTTACATGCACACGGACGCGTGTGCACGTGTATGCAAACTAACAACAAAGTGAAGAAGTCTGGTACTCTGAAGCTACTGCTGAGTTCAATGACACGTGGAGCCGCGAGAGCAGGCGCGAACAGGCGTGAAGCGCTCAGCCCGACACGCCGTGTTGCAGGTTCAACATAGTTTATAGCGCACATTAAAATATATAAAGCACATTTAAATATGGAAGGTAAAGAGCGGCAAATAAACGGGTAGAAAGACGGAGGAAGTTCAGGAAGAGGAAGAGGAATGTAGCTCTGAACAGAGCGAGAGAGAAAAGAGAGACGAGAGGTGACGAGGAGGTTTTCATGTGAGAGACGAGAAAGTTATTTGCAACAGGTTGCAGAAAAAATAGAAGCTTTGGACAGTTTTCACTTGACGTGAAGCTTTTTGAGAGTTAGTGAATTATTTTCAGAGCTGTTAGAAATAAAATGTGATTTTTTTTTTTTTTCAGTCCACAAACATCAAAAGTACGGAAGCAAAGAAAGGCGAGAGAGTTCAGTCAGTTTTTATGTTACTGAATAACTAAAAATGAACCACAGGGGAACACTTTTATTTTATTTAAATGTATTTATTCACACTCTCAGAATATTCTAATTATTTACTGACATGAAATTTAAACAAAGACGTCACACATGTAGTGATTGAGACAAACATATCTAAAGATTACGGAAGCGTAATGTTGCCAAACAAACAGCGTTAAAACACGAGAGAAGTTTCACGTCATGAACAAATATAAAAGGTGTGGTCGCATTATGCTTCTGTAAAAAAATTTAAACAACATCAATGTTAAAAAGATAAAAAACAATATAAATATATGTAGAACCAGATGAAGTTAAATAAAAGGTGAACGTTAACGTAACGTTTTTACGATGTTTAAATGTCGTAGTAGTTTTTCTTCTGTCTGATAATTTTGTCCTTTCTTTGCTTCCATACGTAAAAGTCATTTTCCCTTCAAACAAACATCTTTTGCTGTTTCACGTTCAGACTCGAGCGGTCAATAAATAAACTTCCCTCCTTTTGCTCGCAGAGAGCGTTAGCATGAGCTGATAGCTTAGCAGGAGTTAAGCAGAGTGACTAATAAAGCCATGTCCGACAGGACCGTGATGCTTCTGCTGCACAAACTTTATAGTGTTATGTTTTTTTTTATTCCTTATTATATCAAATTGATATTCTCGGACGTCTGCAGCTCGATTCAGTCAGATAAAACAGAATTTAAAGGTGCACGACGTTTTCAGGGAGATTTTTAATCCGATTGAGAATAAAAAGTTGAGTTGGTGTCGGACTCAGTCTGCTGTTTTCAACACGTCAGTGCTGATTATTCAAATATGCAGCTTTTACAGCGGTGGAAGGAGTACTCGGATACTTTAGTGTCAAAATACTCAATGTTCATCCTGATGCATCGATGTTAGAGCAGCGTTTACTGTTTATATACAGTTAAATAAGAAATAAATGTTACATAATGAGAGTCCAGTTTAAAGTTCTGATTGAGAAATTATTAAAATTATTTTTATTTTATATTTTAATTGCTTTGTTGTGTGATTTCACATCTTTGAGCCTCAGAATCTTTTTTGGCAGGATGGCGAAGGCGCCGCCTGTGAATCAGTATTTATTAAAGTTTGAGTCTGTTTCATAACGATCTTCATTCCCTGAAGTCGAGCAGCAGACGTTAAAGGTCCGGTACTCGAGCACGTCTTTCCACCGCTGTAACTCCACACAGACGTCGTACCTCGACACTCCGAGTCGCTGACAGCTTTTATTTTGTATTTCAGAGACGGAGCGGCGGCTGAGGGTTGTTCACATTTTGAATATTTTGGTTTAAAAACTGTATATTTGGAGCTCCGCCCTTCAGCCGCACTCCTCCGTGTCCGCTCGTGCCCCGTTTAAAAAAACCCGTGTAGCTCTTCATGTTGAATCAAATAAGACGGGCAGAGCCCAGCGTGTGTTTTCAGGTCGCCTCGTGCTCACACACTTCCTGCCTCTGTTCGACTCGTCGCCGACGGAGCTGAAGGACGGCAGAGCCGGGAGCTCGACGTCCTTCAGGCTTCCGGGTGGAGTCTGCCGCGTGCAGAGAGGGGTGGTGGAGCTGAAGGTGGAGTGTAAACTAACCAAAGTGTGAAATACTCCTTTATTTGTGTTTTGGTTTGATTCTTAGTAACTGCCTGGACTTTGTACCTCAGACGCTCCGATCAGATGATTTCCTCTGTACTGTAAACGTGTTTCCCCGTCATGCTTCTAATATACGAAGAGATTGTTAGTGGCATAAGCTGGCCTTTGTCGCCACTCGGGAGACGAAAAACAAAAGTGCACCTCTGTTGTCGCAGTCAGAGATCATGTACAGAGATTCCCTCACGCAGAAATGTGGTAGTATTTGTATTTTGCAGAAAAATATACAGAAATATACAAAATATACAAAATATACAGGCTCTGTTACAAATGTGTGTGTGTGCTGTGTCTTCTTTGATTCTCCTTTTTTTATTTATTTCACATCTGCATCAACAAACACAAACGTCAGACTGACGAAGCAAACTCCAGAAGCACTGAGCGGGGCCAACATGCAAAATAAAACAATAAAACACATCAACAGATTTATTTGTAAGTAGAACTTTAGCAAATTTATTTTATTTATCTCGGCTCTAAAGTGTGGTCCAGGTAGAAATTCAAGTGTACCTGCATGACATCTGGTTGTTTCAGTTGAGATAAGCCAACCAACACTGTAAATTCACCATTTATTCCCATAAATTTTCATGGAAAGTTTCCAGAATTTTACAACCCTCCTTAGAATACATCAAACACATAAATGATCCTAACAGCACCATCTGGATTCCTGTGAATTCTCAGAGATTTTTATTTTGAAGGAGCAGCTAGAGAGCCAAAGTGTGACAATGACACGTTGGTGGGATTCGAACCCCCGAGCTGCTGAACACAAGCTGAGCTGCAGGTCACAGCCATGCACTCTACCAGGTGAGCTAACTGGCACCTCAACAAACACCTGGAGGAACAAATGATTCAGTCTGAACCTTCAGGAGCAGTTTAAGGACGTCTTCTGTGACGTCTCCTCCTCATCAGGGAGCCAATCACAGCTGACTCTGGGCGAGAGGTGAGACACCTCGGACAAATGAACAACCGCCTTCAACAAAACTTAAAAAAAAATAATAATGTTACATCTTTCAGGACGGATGACGATTTAAAAACATCAGGAGCAGTTTAAGGACACTTTGTGCAGGGAGGAGATGTTTCTGCAGGAGGACATCAGAGGAGCTGAGATTTGAACCAGGAACCATCTTATTGTGAGACAACAGCACCAACCACTGCACCACCATGTCATTGTTACTCAGACTCAGAGCGGATTCAAAATCAAATTCAAAATCTACATAAACAAACAAAGAAGAAACACTTCATAGATTATCTCAGTCGTCTTTGCTGTCGCTTCAAAGGTTAAAAAAAAGGCCCCAAAAATTCAAACCTCTAAATTTAAATTGAACCTGTACAAATATTTTAACTAATAAAAAATATGTATAAAGATCAAAACTTTTAAATCAGACTGTGGAAAATGAATCACAGTTTGTGCAAATTGACAGAAAACATCAATAATCATGAATTCATTAATAAGAAGAGGCACAAACACACGGAGATGAAGACTTCACTGAGCGACAGCATCAGTCTGAGAAACATTTCCACTTTTTTCTTTGTGTGTTTTAAATGTCTGACTCTCTGTTCACAGTCTGACCACCAGGCGGCGCCACAGACCGTGTAACGCCTGAATCAGCTGATCGTCATCTTCAGCTGATTTATGAGTCAACAGAAATCTGACAGTCAGCTGTTTCTGGATTCATTGATTAAAGAAGATTCACTTTATTTTGAAAGGGAACAGGAAACACAAAATGTGACTTTAAACTAATTAATGATAAAAATAGTTTAAATTTGAAACTTTTAATTCCCCTGAATCAGTAAATCATCGACACATTTAAATATTTTTCATCATTTTTTTTCTCATTGTGACATTTGAATTTAATCTGAGTTCATCAGACAAACGTCTGAGCGAAGCTTCAGGATAAAAACTCTCTGATATAAAAACTTCTGGTTCTGTTTCAGTCGCTCTCGTGTTTTGTGGGTGGAACAAACCTCTCATAAATTCTGTGTCACAGCTTCGATATGAATGCAGACAGCTTGTGTTTATTTTTGGCACCCTGGGTAACGTCCATAGATTGTTGGCCGGCCGTCTGCAGATGAACAGGAGGCCGAAGTAAAGGGCGAAGGTTTCAGCGGCGTTAAAGCTGCACACCTCAAATGTGACTGAAGTCGTTTGTGCGTGTTTACATTTCAAACTCGGCTGATTCTGATTCAAATAAAGCTTCTTTACACACCGCACACACACCAAACCTGAGCTGTGTTTAGAAGTCGTCAAGGACACGATGTGAACTGGACCTCGGCCCAGATGCCTGTGTGTGTGTGTGTGTGTGTGTGTGTGTGTGTGTGTGTGTGTGAATGTGTTTGTCTGATGCATGTGCAGCTCGGACAAACATGCAAACACTCGAGCTATTCCAAGATGTGACTTTAGTAAATATGACCTACATATATTCATGTACCCAGCGTCGAGGAAGTACTTATAATACCAGAGTGTAGGAATACTTCCAGAGACGCAAAACTACAAATAGACACAGAACAACTTGGAGACACAAAACAACCACAAAGAGACACAAAACAAGCACATAAAAACACATGATTTACTGATTGTCAACACGCAGTCCTCAGCCACATGAGGGATTCGAACCCTCGACCTCTGTACCTCCAGAGAAACAGACTTAGTGGTTGCTCCACCGGGGAGCTGATGATTGATGCACCTTCTCACAGGTGACGACTCCACCTGCTGCAGACGCTCAGATCATTGTGCAGATTTCAGGTGTGCTGTCAGATACTTTGGTGATGTTCAAACTCAGATTACATTCGAGACAAACAATGTCTGTGTCCATGTTGGTCACGTCTGCATGAAGACTTATGGAGATACAGATGTTAACTCCACGTCATTGAGCTCTCCTGGTAGAGCGCTCGCCCCATTACTGAGAAGACCGGGTTCGATTCTGAGCTGAAGTCCTTTGCTGCAGGTCGTCTGAATCATGATTTTTGTTTGTGTTTGTACCAAAAAGACAGTTTGAAGTGTGAGTGAAACCAGCGGCGGACAGTCTGGGATACAGTCGCCTGCTCAGCTGCTTTTCTTCTGGTTTGTCTCCTGGAGTCAGTTCAGAGTCTCATCAGCAGATTCAGATCACCTGTGAGAGTCACTGTCCTTTCTACTCAGAGCTGCTCTGAGCGGAGTTTGAACTCACAACTTCTGGATCTAAAAGAGGCCCGATGACAAGATGTTAACCCGCTGGACCAGTGAAGCTGTAGGAGGACATGAGGAGCAGTGAGCAGTGGACCATGTGGTCCAAAAGGACATGGAGACGTGGTTTTCCTTCTACATGATGAGACAAACAAAGTGAAGAACAGAAATGTTCTTCAGCAGCTCTATCAGGACTGATGGAGGAGAATCTTCAGCATGATTCCTCCCCTCAGTCTGATCCTGGTTCTTCTTCTTCATCAGTACTGAAGATGGTCCAGTGGGGAAGGACGCCGACCGCCAACGTGGAGACGTGGGATCGAACCTCGGCTCAACCTGAGGTACGTGATCATCGAGTGTGTGTGTGTGTGTGTGTGTGTGCAAAACTTAAAAACCAAACAAACCAAACGAACCCGTCCGTGATCGCGTTGCGTTGCGTTGCGTTGCGTTGCGTTGCGTTCATTTCTCGTCATCAATTTCCGCCGAATTTCTCCGATTTCAACTTCAACACAGCCGACCATCGAGGGAACAAAGAACAGGTGAGTCAAAGGTAAGTCAAGCTAGCTGGCTGGGTAAGAGCCAGCTAGCTTGGAGTTTCTTTCTTTATTAATAGACGAGAAAAAAAACTTTTATGACCTTCAGTGAAGTGAAAAATTCCAACGATAACGTTTGTTTGATAACGAGTGCAGGATGACATCATCAACAAGTTTCTCTGGTTTATCAGGAAACGACAAACTCTAAAATACCTGAAGAACACCTGAAGACACAGAGGACACTTTGTGTCAGAGCTGGACAGACACTGGAGGACAGAGGACAGAAAGTCAAACTCTGCAGCCAGTCTGTGAGGATCGAGTGTCGGCCTCTCGTAGCAGCAGATCAGTCATCCAAGACACACCTGTCTGTCTGTCTGTCTGTCTGTCTGTCTGTCTGTCTGTCTGTCTCTCTCTGTCTGTCTGTCTGTCTGTCTGTCTGTGCCTGCCTGTCTTCATCCAGTTCAAACCAGTTTCTGTTTATCAGTCGGACAGACAGCCTGTATAGCAGAAGCCAAAACATTATTCATGTGACCTCCCATCATCTGTGTGTGTGTGTGTGTGTGTGTGTGTGTGTGTGTTGTGTAACTATGAGTCAAGGTAAGATCTCACAGCCGTCATATAAACCTGATATTATTTCATGTTTGAACATCAGCGGGTGAAACCAGTTCTGAGCGCGCTCAGTTAGCCGTGAGTTCAAGCTCGCGGTCAGTCTGGTTTGTCTGCTCGCTTCAGCACAGAAAGAGCTGCTTGATACTTTAACAACGCACACACACCTTCACACACACCGTCAGCTGGATCATATCTCTGTCACTCAAACTGTTTGTTTGTATTTTATTTCTTTATTTCCAGCTGATTTTTTTTACCTGCATGCAACCAAAACTTGCTCAAACACGATTGGTCGATAGCTCACCTGCAGATATCTGTTTACAGAGATGAAGTCAAGGATTCATCTGGACACCGTGAACACCTCTAACGTCCACTTGAGGCTGGCTCCAGAAGTGAGTCAGTCTCCATAAGTCCCCATGTTCAAATGTCCAACTTCACAGCAGAAATAAACATGTTTACAGCCTGGTGTCTACAGCAGAAAACACTGTACCTTTAACTTGAAAGGAAACAGGAAGGAAACATGTCAGCTGTGCACTGTAACTTATGGAACAGCATTACTCGGTTTTCTATTTCTGTTTTCTGCAGAGTGGAATGAGGTCGGCGGCTCACGTGCGCTCCGTCCTACATCTGGATCTCTTTATCTGCAGCAGCCTGCAAGACAGACACGAGGGGAGCAGACTCCACGGCGTGGTCTGACACTGAGCTCAGCGAGTTGGCTCCAACTTGACCCCGGTGTCCAGCAGTGTCCAGTCTAACAGTGAACACAGTAACAGAACCTCTGAACCAGCAGTGTCCAGTCTAACAGTGAACACAGCAGCCTATCGAGGTGGTTTTCTTGCCGGGTTTGGCTCCTGGCATCCCGGGCTGAGTCAGTTCAGTTAGCTACACGGCTGACCGAGCTAACCACAGTTAGCGTTTCACTACTTAGCAATCTTTACATCAAGTAATGGTAGCTAATGTTAGCATTGAGCTACATTAACTATATTTCAAACTTAGCAAAATCTACAACATTAGCTTATATTATCAGTTAGCTATGTTAGCCTTTTCCAAAACTAGTCAGGTCCATAACATTAACTAATGTTAGCAGTTAGCTACATTAGCACTAGCTCCAAACCAACTGGATCCTCAGTGTTAGCTGTATTAGCTTCATTATATTGACTTAGGAAAGTCTGTAAATCAGCTCGGTAGTGTAAGTGTTGGTCTCACAGGCTGCTGAGCCCAGTTCTGTTAGCATGCTAACAGCAGATTCAGTTAGCAGCAGCTAATTAGCCGTTAGCTACTTTAGCATGTGGTTAAGCTACAGCTTTTTGTCAGTGTTGTCCAGGTACTGGAGGACAGATGGAGGAAAAAGAAACATTTTTATAAAATAAACTTTTATTTTATCAAAAGTTGATCATGACAGCAGTAAGATCATGACAATAATATATATAATGCACAGAAATGGAATAAACAGCAACAGAGTATATGAAAAACTAGTGCAAAAAAATCACAAATACAAAAATATATTGCACTTTAAAGTTTTAGGTGGAAGAAGTTATCTTTGAACAACATTCTCGACTCGATATATTCATCTGTAAACATCTTTTTTACACTTTGTCGTTCTTTTTACGCAGAAAGCTTCTCAGAAAAACGTCGACAGCGAGAAGAAGAAGCTTCGGAGCAGAAACCAACAGGCGACTTGTGGTACTTTTTTATCTTGGTTGGTCGGAGTTGTGCTTTTTCTCTTGACCCTGTTTGGGGGTTTATACCTGGTCATTTAAACCAACACGCACACACACACACACACACACACTCTCTCTCACACACACATTCACACACACTCTGAGCTTTACTTTAAGTGCTCGAGGTGGTCGTTTATTTTCTTGTCTCCTCCGTCGTCTTCGCTTTGTTCGCAGATGGAGACCACCTGAAGTCTGAGCTATCACTGAACTGAACACAGTCCTGTTTTAAATGTGCCGTTTAGATTTAAAGAGTCCGTCTGCGGACAGAGTCGACTGTAGCATATAGGCCTGCAGCGGTCTGCAGAATAGAAAACCCACCAATAGAAAAACAGTAATTACGGTATGTGCAAAAATTCACTGTGAGGCAGGAGGAGGCGTCTTCGCCGCGTCGCCAGAGTCAAACAGTGGCCTCGTCTTCAGGATCCAGCACGGCTTGAAATCCCTGGTCCATACGTCAATGGTCACCGAATACTCTCTCAGCTGACTCCCCCCGGGCTTCAGGGAGGGTCTCGCCTCATTTTATCGTGATACATAATCTGGTGAGAAGCAGGCTGACGGTGACGGTGTCGTGTTTTGTGCAGAAGCCCCCCTCTGAGCTCGCCGAGCTCTCCTCAGCGGGACGGACACGTGTCGGGTCTCCTGACATCGGCGGCGCCGCACACCTCCACGGGGTCGGGGTAAGGGTCGACCTGAGGGCGGAGCTGCATGTCAAACAGGCTGAATGATGGGAAGTGAAGTCCAACAGACAACATGGAGACTAAAACTTGTATTGGATGTTTTCTGTGTGTGTGTGCGACAGTTTTTTAATCTCAATGAAGCGTTTACGTGTTTCCTGAGATTATGACGCTGTGTGTGTGTATGTGTGTGTGTGTGTGTGTGCGTATGAAGCGTACCTCAGAGTAGAGTGGTGGTGGCAGATATCTGAACTCTGTGATGTATGTCAGCAGAGATCCGTGCTCTTCTCCCTCCCCGTCAGACCTATCACAGCCCTGCAGGCAGTCCCGCCTTTGAGACTCTGATATTGCCAGATCGCTGTAATTTGGCGGAGCTGCAATGAACAAACAGACGTCAGAGACGGCGTCGTGCTGTGCGCACATGAAGATAAAAATGCGCGTCGACTTGTGCGTACCTTCAGGTCTCTCCTGCAGGCCCAGCCAGCTCAAAGTGCTGCAGTTGCTGCTGATGCTGGAAGTGCGGGTGGCGCAGGCGTGGAGAGGTATGGTCCCGATCACCAACGGCAACGAGAGAGACAAATTCAACCCACCGGGAACGTCGACATACACCTGCAGGCATGAAAAGAAGAAGAAAAGACATGAGCAAACATTTGTGCTCTGACCGGTTCTGTCAGTGAGATTCAGCCCGAGGAGACAGATTATCTTCATGTCTGCTGATTTGTACAACAACCTGACACACAAGCAATAAAACATTTGAGCAATTACTGCTTTAAAAACAACGTCCTGCATTCAAACACCTCTAAGACGTTCAAATAACAATATGTTATTGATTTAAGATGTGTGTAACTAGCAAGTTATTAGCTGGCTAGTAGTACTTTGAGTGTGTTACTAGCAGGTTTTAGCTTGTATTTAGCCGCTTATTAGCGGTTTTAGCGTGGTGTTAGCAGGTTATTAGTGGTTTTAGTGTGTTTTTAGCAGACTAGTAGTACTTCTTCTGTGTTATTAGCTGTTTATTAGCAGTTTTAGCATTATCAGCAAGTTCTTAGCAGTTTTAGCTTGTTTTTAGCTGCTTATTAGCAGTTTTAGTGTGTTTTTAGCAGGATATTAGTGCTTATAATATATTGTAAATAGTTTTAGTGCACTTTTATATTCCATAAAATATATTTTTTTATATTGCTGGTTGAAATTTGATTAAACTGGACTTTTAATTTTGGGTGTAGCGTTGGCCAGGAGGAGAGGTCACAGAGCGTTTGGACCGTCGGTACCGACAACAGTCTGTGTTTGGCGGGTCGGAAGTGACGGTGCTGTCACTGCCTCTCTCCTCCTGGAAAGATTCAAGAGTTCTTAAATAGTTTCAGGACAGCAGACAGGAAGTGAGACGGGCGGCGTCTCACACAGGGGAGTACTTCGGGTTTCCTGGTGTCTCTGGGTCAGACTGAACATAGTACACTCGGGCCGGACTCACCATGAGGGCGTACTCCACTCTGATGATGGGACAGTCCAGGATGGACGGGGACACGGGGGGGATCTTGAGCAGCTTTCCCTCCCAGCTCTGGCTCTTGCCCTGCGGCAGAGGGTCTCCTCTCAGGTTGGACACCAGCTGCTGGATCTGCTTGCCCTTGCCCTTGGCGAAGAAGGTCTGGGTCTGGTACAGAGCCGCTTTGGGCACCACGACGCGGGACGAACAGTTCTCCACCTCGGCGAAGATTTGGATGGACTCGCCTTGGAGAGAAGGGAGAAGAGATCAGTCTGTCAGACTGAGAGAGAGAGAGGTGGAATGAGTGAAAAGGTAAAGAAGAAGAAGAAGAGCTGGAGGACTGAGGAGCAGGTGGGACTCACCTGGTGTGTAGCCCTTTCGCTCGATCTTGGCACTGAGGGAGATCGGGCCCGACGCACAGAACCAGCAGCACAGAGTCTTCTCCTTTGTTCCCGCCTGAGGAGCCTGTTCACACACGAGCACCTGTTTAACCCTCCACTCTTCTTCAGAAAGTAGTCCCACAAACACGCTCATTAGCTTAGCTTAGCGTAAAGACTGGAAACAGAGGGAAACAGCTAGCCTGGCTCTGTCAAAAAAATAACTAAATCTACCAGTAAATTAACGAGTATTTCCCAAACGAGCGTGCGCGGCGCTCTTACCAGCAGCAGCGGCGTGTTGATGTCGATGTGTTCAAACACAATGAACTCTTTCTTCACTTTGACGGGCAGCAGCCACGGACGGTGCAGCTCAGCTTTCACCCAGTACCTCACGCTGCCGTGCTTCCCCTCGAAGGAAGTGGCCAGAGCCCTGACAGACAAGACGCAGGGCAGCAGAGTGTTAGGAAGGGAAATACTCAACTAAAGTAAGTTTACTCGAGTAAAGTACCATGAAAGTATATTTGTGTGTACTCACATCTGAGGCAGGTTGAAGCTGAAAGCGAACTCGTGTAACCCGGCGTGCAGAACAGTCAGACCTTCCTCTGGACAGTCTTCATCTGACAGGACAAAGAAAAGGCACGTCAGGACGTCTCAGAGACTACATCCAGGTTTTAGACAGTCTGCGGGGACTTCACGGAGACTACATCCAGTTTTAGACAGTCTGTGTGGACGTCACAGAGACTACGTTCAGGTTTTAGACAGTCTGCGAGGTCGTCACAGAGACTACGTCCAGTTTTAGACAGTCTGTGGGACATTACGGAGACTACGTCCAGGTTTTAGACAGTCTGTGGGATGTTACGGAGACTACGTCCAGGTTTTAGACAGTCTGCAGGACGTCACAGAGACTATGTCCAGGTTTTAGACAGTCTGCAGGACGTCACGGAGACTACGTCCAGTTTTAGACAGTCTGTGGGGACATTTTGATAAAAACAATAAATTCTTTATTTTATATGATTTGTTTGAACTATTTCATATTTTTAATTGTTTGTTTCTTCATCGCGCCGCCGTCCTTCGTCAAACACAACCCGTGAACGCGACCTCTGCTCACTTCCTCGTTTCTTCTTCTGTTATTGTTTGTGTTTCTCGGCTGAACTTCAACTTCCTGCCAGCTCAGCACGCAGACAGACAGATACAGGCTGTCTGTCTGCGCGTGTGTGTGTGTGTGTTTCTATGTGTTTGCCGTGAGGGCTGTCATAAACAGCTTGCATGCGTGTGTGTGTGTGTGTGTGTGTGTGTGTGTGTGCGTGTGTGTGTGTGTCACCGGCAGCTCGGAGCACAGAGCAGGAGTAGACCGGTATGAACCAGACTGAGCAGCTTCCTTCAGCTGGAAACTCCAACGCATGCATTACAACTCGGCCTCCCATTGGCTGAGAGCGTGACATGAACTGGAACCCTGCGAGCTGATTGGTCCTGCGCCGACAAGCCCCTGCCCACATTTGTACAGCCATGTGGTGTGTTGCATGAGACAGGGAGGAGGAAGGGGAGCACACACTGACTGAACTCCAGGTAGTCTGAGACCGAGCGATGACTTTAACGCTCAGACATCATCTTTATTTAAGAAACGCTCGTCATGAGGAGTTCTGTTTTCCTGCCCTAGAATGAATTTTTACACGAGTAACGACGATTAAAAACTCAAATTTGTGACATTAAACTGTCGTTTTATCACGTCGAACCATATGAAAACTGAATCGAGCGTCAAAAGTCCAGTTTGTGTCGACACAAACTGGACTTTTGACGCTCGATTCAGTTTTATTTATTAAAGTATTAAACTTCCATCATCTCGACTCTCTTTGAGGTTTCGTCCCGTCAGGTTTCAGATAATCGCGATGCACGTCGAGCTCGGATCGAATCTCCTCGATGCGAGCTCGACAGATTACCCAACGAGTTCTCGATTTTCGAGGCCCGGACGTTCACTTGAGTTCTTTTTGGCATCACGCCGATCGTCTTTGACGTTTTATCGGATTTCTCCCGAAGACTTGACACGTTCAGATGTTTGTTTACTGGATCCCTGAGGCGACAGAGAGACGTTCAGTTCAATGTCACACCTTTGAGTTTTTAATCGTCCTTCCTCATACAAAAAATTCATTCTAGACCGCAAAAACGTCTCCGAACTGATGTTCAATTCAGTTTTTTATCCGTTCAGAGACTCAACAAGTCCGACCGTGATCGAGCGCTGGGCGTCGAACTTAAACCTCGCTCGCGTTCCCACAAATCTAACCACTGACATGTCGTGTGTCGCAAGCTTTGACCGCCATCGTCCACTTCCTCTTGACCTTTGACCCCCTCCCCTCCCTCCATGACAACAAAGTCCTCGGAAACCAGACGACTTCCTTCCTCTCTCCACGATCGTCATGACGACAGCGGCCAGCAGCGATGAAATAACTCATCCTGCATGGTCCAAACGTGTCTGTAACCGTTCAGACGGGATCATCACAACACACACACACACACACACTTCAACACACACACACACACACACACATCATCAAACTGTCTTTTGCCTCATTTGCATCACGTTTTACAAGTAAAAACACAAACACCATCACAGGTGGAGGAAGTGGTGGGAGGCTTTTAACCAGCAGTATCACACACACACTTGAACACACACACTTGAACACACACACACACACACACTCAGAGTCAGCCGGGTCCTCCTCCTCCCTCCCTCCTCCCTCTCTGGCAGTTTCTGAACAGGTTTGAACCGCTTCTAACAAAGGGAGTTGCCTGAGCTGAAAAAGCCTCTTCAGGATGTCATGAGTGGAAATGTTTGCCGTGCGTGACAGTGCGTGACTGTGCGTGAATGTTTCAGTAAAACAACCAAATAAAATGTTGAAGTTTTGCGTGTTTTTTTTTTTGTTTTTTTTTTGTGTTTCTCTCTTTGTAACTTTTCGCAGCAGGATGGAGGCTGACTCCATCACTGATGATGGGGGTGAATTACTGTGTGTGTGTGTGTGTGTGTGTGTGTGTGTGTGTGTGTTTGGGGGTGTTTAAGCATCATTGATCAGCTGTTGCATCAGCACCACAGGCGGGCTGTCCGTGAAGGTGGAGGTGGAGGTGGTGCATGGTAAAAGTTTGCATCCCTCCGCGCACTGCGACAACAAACCGTGTTACTCACCTCTCTCCTCTCCTATCAGGGTGTCGTAGTGGTGGAGGTACTCCACCTCCTCGGTGTAGTTCTGGGTGTAAGCCGTGTTTGCACCGGCGTTCCTCGACTCAGTCCACCGGACCTTCGCGACTCCTCTCGCGGTTATATCCAGACTCTTCACCCGCACATCCCCGGTCACCTCCACCACCACCCGCCCTGACACCAGCTCTCCGCCGGAGAACACCGGCAGGTTGTTCTCGTTCAGGCTGTCAAAGTAGACCGCCAAGGCCCGCACTTTGCCCAGCACCATGACGGCCAGCGAGAGAAAACAAGCAGGGAGAATAAAACGACGCGCAGTCTGTGGAGAAGTTGAGCTGAGCCGTGTGAGGCGCACAAATTCATGCGTCCTCTAAGTGTCCAGCACGGAGCCCGGTCCGCGGCGGCTCTGAGGTCCGTGATGGTTCATGTCTGTCAGCCCGGTGATGGGTCGCTTCAGCTGTCCGCTCCCCGCTCTCCGCTCTCTCTCCTCCCCGGTGCGCTCTCCGTCTCTCTGCTGCCGTCTGCCTCCGGCCGCTGCGCTCTTAAAGCCTCTGTGCGCAAAAATAACCTCACTGAGCATGTGCGCACAGCCCCGGCAGCACCGACACAAACTCCAGACAAACACCGGCTGCGCGAGTCTGCACGTGGAGGTTTATGAAGTAAATGTACTCAGTTACATTTCAGAGTTTAGTTACTTCACATCGATGTTTCCATGATATCAGTGCCACAAACTAACAGAGTTCAAATCATGTTGAAACTCTCTGAGATTTACAGAGTTTCCTGATGGACAGTGAAGTAAACTGCTGCCAACTGTAGCTGCTGTTAGCTCACGTTAGCTCAGTGTGTTAGCTCATGTTAGCTCACGTTAGCTCAGTCTGTTAGCCGGGCTGTGAGCTCAGAGCGGTGCCCCAAAAATCCACCGGATACGTCTCCGTCAAACGGGAGCGTTTCTCCCTCCAGACTTTGTTTACTTGCTCAGATTTGGTCATTTTCATGTTCTTCTAAATATGCTTCTACGTGTGTGAACATGCTATGTACTTCATTTGTGTCTTTGTTTTGTTTGTTTCCGGGTGTTTTATTTTGAAAATCCAGAGGCTTCTCTGTGCTGTCCCTGTGTCTGTCTTCCTGTCAGCTCGAGCTGCTCTGTGTTAAACTGACCCGGCTGCTCGCGGCGTCCGTCAGAAATAGAATGGAGACCGCACCGGCGCAGTGTCATGCCAGAACAGGAGCTGGACAATACGTAAATTAGCATCATGGATCATGTTAGCTGCTGAACTCATTTGGAAAGCTTAAAATAATAATAACACATCCACTCACACAATCATAGTGTTTTGCCAGCAATAACGTTAGCAAGCATCAAGCTAACGCTAGCCAGCTAACAAAGTAACCTGCAGAAGCTGAAATAAAGAATGTCCTGCCATCTTCTAAAGTTAAAATGACTTTAATGATTCATAATTATCAGAAAAGTCTGATGTGACTGAACTATTCAGACCCTCTGCGTCCGTAAAATGTTCCCCCTGCCTGGATATCTATTAAATTCAAGGCCTTTCCAGGCCCACATCCCTCAAATTCAAGGACCCGACACATGCAGTGTGAGACACGGATCAGACAGACTGTTCTCTGAATGTTCAGTGATGAATGTACGTAGCTTTAATGCAGTATGATGTGTTAATATTCATGTTTTTTCAGTGTCATCGTACAGACTTTTATAGAGGCGGGTCTTGAACTTAAACTGTCTCCGTGTGTTTTAATATCGACGTTTCATTGAGAGTCAGCGGCTGATCTCAGTTTGTTTTTGGCTTTTCTGTGAAATCTGATAAAATGCTGAGCGAGCGAGCGACGATCCACGACACATGCTGAGAGGAGATTAAAGAACAGGAACACGAGCTCGGGGTCAAAACAACGAGCAACAACACGATTTTAATGATTTCAATGAAATCAAAAAAATGATTTTAAACCGACATCAAAGAAAACTGAAGAACAAATTCATTTTAAAATTCAGTCCTCGTGTTCAAAGACATTTATGTCACTGAAGCTTCATGTTGAGCTGATTTCTATTAAATAAAGTTTAAGAACACCTGAGGATGGCGACAAAGATACGTCCCCAAAAACATGAAGCCGCTGTGGCTCGGTGTCAAGGTCAAGGTTACGACTCAGAGCGTCACGCTCGTAAGATGAAGACTTTGAAGAGGAATGTCATGGAGACTACGTCCAGGTTTTAGACAGTCTGCGAGGACGTCACAAAGACTACGTCCAGGTTTTAGACAGTCTGCGGGGACGTCACGGAGACTACGTCCAGGTTTTAGACAGTCTGTAGAGACGTCACAGAGACTACGTCCAGGTTTTAGACAGTCTGCGGGGACGTCACGGAGACTACGTCCAGGTTTTAGACAGTCTGTAGAGATGTCACAGAGACTACGTCCAGTTTTAGACAGTCTGTGGTCTGTGAGGAGTTTCTGTTGCTTTGTGTTGACTCTGGCGCCCCCTGTGGGCTGTTTTAATAATCCAGTTTAAAACTCTTTGTAATTTTTTTATTCTTTGTCTGGACAGGTTTTATGTATTTTTATTGTTTTCTCTGTGAAGCAGTTTAAAACATGATGAATAATAAATGTAGCAGAATATTAAATGAATATTTGATGTTTAGACAAACTGAGCATGTGACAGATGAAATGTTGAAATCAGCTCAAAGTGAACGAGTCCCTCTGCTGGACGACAGCGAGCGGTACAACGAGCAGCTGAGTTCATTTATTCATTTAAAAGTTATGACGAGATAATAAAACTTTCTCTTGCTCCCGCCTCAAACGTTTGTAAAGGCGTTCAGGTTTCCCTGAAGATAAACTGAACTTCACGTCTGCACGATAAAATCAAACACAGACTCCTGAATGTGTGTAGAAATATATTTTCTCTGACAGGGAACAGAAAGAAGCGAACACACAAACATCTTCATTCAGTTTCCATAAATGCACTCACCGTATCATTTATATTCACATGCAGAACACGTGAAGAACATGCTGCAGACAAACATGTTCAGTCTGTCACACAGATATCAGCTGATTGTTTAGTGCAGAAATTCAAAATCATTTTAATAACCGACAAGAGGAAGAGGAGCAGGACGATGAAACGAAATGAAAAACATTTATGAAGCTGAAATGTTTCAAACTTGAAAATTTAAATAAAGTAAAATTTTTGAAAAATCACTAAAATTTGTCCAAATTCAAATTATTTCTGTAAAAAGGAAATTAATCTTAAAACTTCACCGGCTACGTCTCTGTCACTGTTTTGAAGCTGAAACTGTTTCAGACAAAAATAACTTTTTTGTCAGTGAAGTCAATTTCAAAATTTTTATAATTTTATCAATTCTGAAAAAAAATACCCGCAAATTTACCCAGAAGTCCACAGTCACACCTGAACCACGTTTGTTTTGTCCAAATCATCAAAATCACATTAAATATTCAAATATCTCAAAAAACAGATTTCATGAAACAAAGAAAGTAAAATTATATTCTAATAATATTCTGACACATTTGCATTAAAAAGGAGTCTGACTGTGAACAGAGTTAATAAACAGGTCTGTGTCTGCGGGATCGTTACAGTATTCATTATTTGTTCCATTAATTGATTAATTGGTTTGTGAAGATTACCCATAACTGTCCTCACACACAGTTAATGCACTTCGATGCTTCAGGAGATCGTGTATTAGTTTGTGTCATGTGACGTGTCCTCCATCTTTGTAGTTTCTGATCATCAGGGTCATCGTCTCCATCCAGGAACCTCAAAATAACCCTAAAAGAACCTTCAAACAACCTTAAAATAACCTCAAATTATTACAAAAAATGTTTTAGAGTAACAAACTGGTTTGAACGTCGTACCAACGTTTCCACCGAGCGATGAAGAAGCAGTCTGTACATTTAACATGCTACATGTTTCATATGAGGTAATATTTACTGAGTGTGTGTGTGAGTGTGTGTGTGTCACACATGGAGTAACAGTGGCAGTAACAACATGCAACACTCAAATATAAAAACATCTTCCATGCAGCAGAAACACACCACACATCATACATGCACACATGTACACACACACGTGCGCTGTTACAAGAAATAAAAAGTTTCTTTACAAGATTTAGAAAATAAAACGTTTTCACGGTAACAAAAACAAAAAGAAGTCGACAGTTTGTCAGAATGTTCCAGATATACAGAGAGTTCACTGAGCGGCTAACTCGGGCTCGTCTTCTTGCGTTTGGTGGGACTCAGTACGGGGTCGACCCTCAGCTGACGGTACTGCATCTGCAACACACACACACACACACACAAAGTTCACACAGTTCACACTAGCCTCTTAGCTTGAGCAGCTCTCATCAAGAAAACATTAAAACTCTGCTGACGTGAGGAGAAGGCGGCGGATGCAGAGCTGATCTAAGGTCGTACCGTCTGTTACCGGTGAGGATGGAGGAGCTGGCTAACAGAGACGAGGCTGAATGAACTCGCTGGGAACTCTTTAAGTTACAGTTACAGTTACAGTTACTCACCACTTGAACATCTGACGGCACTCTGGAGAGGAAGTCGAGAAGCTCGTTGTTGCTGATTAAGAACGGGTTACGAAGCTTCTTGGTGAATTTATTTACACCTACAGAAACAGAAGAAGAAGTTAATATTCGTGTTGTGCATGTCGTCGGAGCGAACTGCTGGAGTGAAGCAGGACTCACCCCACGCCAGCACGATAAGCCGTAGAGGGACGAGGTAGAGAAGAACTGTGGCCAGACTTAAGGCAGTGATCGCCAGCAGGCTCAGAAAAGGCACTGTCCAGTTAAATGTGCTGCAGAGGAACAACAGCAAACGTGTGTCAGCCTAAAGGTGCAGTGTGTCGGGTCCAGTCCTGTATGAACTGTTACTCACTTCTTAACCCTCTCTCCGTACGACGCCACCTCGTCCAGGGCGCCCTGCACCGTGACGATCACGTCCTGGATGGCGTGCAGTTTGTCCATGAAGCCCATGGGCTCGTCCTGAGGGGACAAAGCAAAGGTCACGTTTCAGTAGCGCGACATCACGCGCGAATATTTGCAGCTGTACGACGGCGTTACCTCGTCTTCTTCGTCCTCCCATTCGAACATGGCGTCCGTGCACTGCAGCAGATGAAGAGACGATAAAGTTTTAACAGTTTGAACGACAAACGTTCGTTATGTGTCATCAGTTCGTCTTCTCACCATGTCGGGCGACCGGCTCAAGAATAAGTAGTTCCAGGCGAGCAGCAGCAGCAGAGCCATCGGCAGCATGTAGAGCTCGAAGTTCCAGACCACGACCACGAAGAGCTGGAGGAGACAGGCAAGGAAACATCTGACATGTCTCCTTGAATCCTTCACTTCTGTCCTAACGAATGCCCTAATGAATCTGAATATGTGTGTGTGTGTGTGTGTGTTTCGTACCACAAAGGCGACGACGCTCCTCACTGAAGACTCCCACTGAAAGCAACTGTTTATATACGACCCGCAGGTGATCAGGACCATGATGCACCTCTTCACACGGTTAAGGTTCTGCTGGAGCAGCTGGAAGACACAAAGGCCACGTCTGTGATTAAGTCATGTCACTGAGAAGTCAGGAGCAGTTACTATGGCTAACGGGAGCTAACGGGAGCTAACGGGAGCTAACGGGAGCTAACAGGAGCTAACGGGAGCCAGCTAATAACTCATGAACTCACCTGTTTGGAGACTTTTGCTTCCTCCTCGATGTATTTCTGCTCTGCAGGGTTGATCGTCTTGAAAGCAGCTTTAAACTGAAGACAAACACACAAAGCTAAAGCTGTCGGACACATGACAGATACAATGTTTGCCTTTGTAGCGCAGTAAAAGTAGAAAGCAGTTTAACCTTTATTTAAATCCTGAAGAAATCTGAGGGCATGCCCTCATCTTCAACAACGTGTGTCTCTATAAGATGTAACATTATTAAAATACACTGTGAACCACACAGGACCCAGGATGGATCCCTGTGGAACTCCGTGTAATGACACTCACGACGTTGTAGATGACGTCGATCTGCAGGTAGATGACTCCTTTGGTCGGACTGGTCAGGTCTTTATTTTTCAACACGTAGCTCCTCTGCATGCCGTTATGGACCTGACAGAAAAATATCACAGAGTTTAAACATTAATTCATAAACAGACATGTTTTATTTGTTTGTTGTTGTTCGTCACACTCACATTTAATAAAGGTATGGCCACTTTTCCCAGGAAGTCTGCAGTTCCGTCTCTGTCCTCGTCAAACACCGTCACCTCCAACAACGCGTGAATGTCCTTCATGTTACTGAGGGAAGACAAACCACCAACGATGGAGATCTTTCTCTGCACGCTAACTTCATTCTTTAACTGTTCCGCTGTAGAACCGTCCTTCATTAATCAAACAAACAGACTGACGGTCACTCACAAGGTGAAGACTTTGTTCCACTCTGGATTGAGGTTCTTGTAAACAGTGTGTGTCTGTAGTTTGTCGTTAGTCAGCTCCAACACACAGAACGGGTCACTCTTACCTGGGAAACAGAGACGGAAACTTACGTGACATTTAACAATGAAGCATGCTGAGCATAACGTACAGTACACGAGTATAACGTACAGTACACGAGTATAATGTACAGTACACGAGTATAACGTACAGTACAGTCTAGTGAGAGGTTTTTTGATTACCGGTTACGTCTGCAGACATGAGTCCTTCAGCTTTCAACACCTTCACCTGAACGATGCCAACGTCTCTCAGGTTATTGAGCGACTTGGACACATGCTGCAGAAGGAAACAGAAACATGTTATCACGTCATTCTGTGCATCCTTCAGGAGGTTCTATGGCTCCTTTAGCAGGTTTGTTGGTCACTGACGTGAATACGGTATAAGAGTGCTGCTCACGTATCGTTCGAGTATCTCCTCGCGCTCCTGCGGGTTGTCCAGCGGCGTGGCGCACAGGTCAGCAATGGAGACGCGGGCTGAGTCGGTCAGCGTGACCAGCAGCACCACGAAGCCCTGGGCCTCCTGCAGAGGCAGGTCCAGGTGATGCTTGCACCCCTTAGCCAGAGTGGAGAGATCCACCTGGCACCTGGACAACAAACACAGGACACACCCAGTGAATGAGTGCAGGAGGTTCTACATCTTTTTTGGAGGTTGTAGGGGGCATTGAAAAGGTTCTACACGTCCTTTAGGAGGTTTGCTGGTCATGGAAATGTTCTAGAGGTACTTTAGGATGTTCTATCAGTCTTTCAGGCAGTTCCTTGTGGTCTCTGAGGATGCTTGTACAAACCCTGCTTGTGCAACATAAAAGTTTAAACTCTGATTATTTTTCAGATGAAACAGCAAACCGACCGCCCCATGAAGTCGTCTTTCCTCCCGGCGTCTTTGTCCCACACGGAGATCTCCAAGATTCCTCCGCTCTCGTCATACTGATGAAGGTCAAACTCCTCCCTCCACTGAGGATTCAGCGTCTTTGACACCGTCTGCACACACATTATGGGAAACATGCTCTCAATTTGAAGGTCGGTCAAACGGTTTAATTACTTTTGGTACTCTGAGTACACTTGCTGATACTTTGTACTTCAGCACACCTTGCTCTTGTACTTCTGCTGTCCCAGCTTGAACTTGACGTACGGGTCACTCAGTCCGTTCTGGTCCATAGGCATCAAGTTCCGGCCTTCGACGAGCCCGATGCTGACGATCCCTCTCCAGAACTCGGATCTCCGATGCGGCTGCTCTGAGGGACGTACGGACTGCTGCTGCTGGTCGGCACACACACAGATACAAACACTGATTATTATTCATGATACGTCAGGAAGATGAAGGGCAGCATGCAGGACGCTGATCGTGATACGACGATGATTCGATCTGAGACGCCATCAAGATCTGTTGGTGCTACAAGACATGATACGATACAAAAATAGACAAACTAGTTTTTAAATGTTATCAGGCAAAAACAACCAAACAAAAGCACAAAAAATAATCATGACGTGAAATGACGAGATTCTTTTGTCCAATATTATTTAATAATAATAAACAGTTTATAACTCTGTAATGTTGCTGTAAGCGGACATAACGAACATCGATGAGCGGTGAAGGTTTGGAACAGGTGATGGAAAGCTGTGACGGCAAACACATGACCACGACGATGACGATGATGCTTTACCTTTGTGGGTCGTTTCCAGGACCTCCTGAGCAGCATAGTCTGAACATACATTAAAATACATTAATTCAACTCGACTCCTGCAGGATGGCTTCAACTAGACAGCTGCCTGGGCCACTAGGGGGCGCTGTAAGAAGGTTTTAAACTACATGGGGCAAACACAAGCGATGAAGGGGGGAGCGTGCGACTCGAGGAGGTGCTGAATATTCATCATCACGACCTCGCCGACGTGCTCGTGCTGTTTGCTGATTGGTCGTTCTCTCTGTGGCCTCCTCTCTGATTGGAGCTGCAGCACAGACGCTGTACATTTATAATTCATTCATATGATGAATAAAACATGGACGCGACAGGCCGGGACTCATATTTTAGTGCTGAGGAAACAATTTGGAGACCCTGATCCAGCACATATGCAGCTGATTATAACTGATGAACTAAATACAGCAGCTGTGCTGAGATTAAAGTACGGAAGCAAAGAAAGGCCAAAATCTGAAATATTTGACTTTCTGTCTGAATTCATGTGATTTGTTCCAGGTAATTTGAATTTCCTGTCATCTATCAACTGTTCACTTCAAATAAAAAGTCAAAAATGTCCCTGAAATATTCAGATTTTATAAATCACAGCACTCAAACTGAATCAGTGAAATTCAGACTTTAAATTTAAGATGGGAAATTTAAAACTTGAACATTTGGGCGACGATGAAGAACAAAGCTTCAGGTTCAAACCACAAAAATCCCCTTTAAGTTTTCAGTAGTGATTCTTTCGACCCTTCCCTAAAGTCCCGCCTCTTTTTGCTCTGTGCTCCAATCACAGCGGAGTAATTAGTAAAGTTAAAACCTCAAAGCCAACAAAAACAACACAACAGCAACTAAATAACTAACTAACAGACTCTGTCCACTAGATGGCGATAAGCTCACTCTACTGCAACTGAGAGGTGAGATGGAGCGAGCCAATCAGGTGTCAGTCTACAGGAAGTCACTCCAGCTGATGAGCTTACTTTGTTCACGTACGGTTTCCACCGATACGCCTTCACCTCGCTCTGCTGCAGGAAACAGTCGCAGCACAAAGAAGACAAAACTGAAGACAAAACTAAAATCCTCACGTCAAAGAGTTTTAGACAGTCTGCAGGGACGTCACGGAGACTACGTCCAGGTTTTAGACAGTCTGTGGGGACGTCTCAGAGACTACGTCCAGGTTTTAGACAGTCTGCAGGGACGTCACAGAGACTACATCCAGGTTTTAGACAGTCTGCGGAGACATCACAGAGACTATATTCAGGTTTTAGGGAGTCTGCGGAGACGTCACAGAGACTACGTCCAGGTTTTAGACAGTCTGCGGGGACGTCACAGAGACTATGTCCAGGTTTTAGACAGTCTGCGGGGATGTCACAGAGACTACGTCCAGGTTTTAGACAGTCTGCGGGGACGTAACAGAGACTACGTCCAGAGAAATAAACTTTTTGTCTGCAGAGTCTTAGTCTCAGTCTGAGTCTTAGTCTCAGTCTTAGATCTTTGACTCATGAAAATTGGTTTTAATTTTTCCGGTGTTGTGTAATGAACATACTTGTTGACGGATGGATCAAACCACATTAAACTGAGATCAGCAGCGTACGTACCGACGAGTCTCGTCGTTCCTCTATGGGACTTTCTTTGGGTGTCAGGGTGACGGTCAGCTCCACGGTGCCCAGGTCCTCATCAGGGTGCTGTTCGTCCTTCAGCTCCAGCGTTACAGGTATCGTTCTGCAGGAACCAACAGGGACAACACTTACTTCACCTTCACAGTTAGCTGCAATCATTTCTCCTCAGCTCAAGCTGAGCTAAACAAAACAAGACGTGGTGGCTGTATCAGGAGTTACGTTAACTTCCTGGAGGTTTTACCAGGAAAACACCAAAAACTGCAGGTCAAAGCACCAAAACAAACCTTTTCTGAGTTCATGTATGAGCAGTGTCATGTTTTTTTGCAGACTGCTGCTCCTGTAAAGGTAACATGAGATGGTTGGGGCCCCTACAAAGAGCCTCGGGGTCCATGAACACCTCAGTGTGCCACGTGAACAGAGCCTGAACCAGAAACAGGCATAACAGCCTCAGAACCAGGAGAACAGCCCTGTGTCAACAGTTTGATGAAGCATGAAGCAAATAACGTGTTGAAGATCATCAATGTTCCACAAAGGTGACAGAAATAAACAAAGAAGAGACTCTGTGATCATCTGTGTGTTTTCCAGGACCTCTCCAGGACATTTTCCAGGTGTTTCCTTGACAATACAGGACAGCACTTGCCCACAGACGGTCATATAAGCATTTAGCTCCAGACTATCTGAGAGGAATGTTCACTGTGACACCGTCAAAGTCTCAAATGATTCAAAATCAGTGCTCGGCATTCACGTTCAGATTAAATCCAGCACTGTGATGAAAATGCTGAACTTTCCAATCATTTCACTGGGTTAGTGTGTTTTGGCTGTGGCGTTTACGTTTCAGCGCAGATTATTTCCAGGATATTTGGTCATTTTAATCCATTTCAAGGTGTTTTCAATGTTGCTGTAGACTACACACTTCTGTCAGCTGTGAGAAGAAACTCGTAGTTCCTGATAAATATTTGAACTTTTGTGTCTGTCTAAAACACAGTGCATTCCTCTGACATACCTGTGCTGCTCGAGAGACTCCAGGTGGAGGTACGCAGACCCCATGAAGTCATCCTGAACCCAGAAGTCGTGGTCAAACACCTGCAGAGCAACAAAAACAGAACAAAGATTCGCTGACTCGTACGTTTGTTGAGGATTCACGAGGAGAAGCTGTGAGCTTCGTGTGCTTCGTCACCTTCACATGCAGCGGCTCGCTCAGAGAATCCACTATCAGCACCGTCTTCTCGTCCCACACCGGGTTCAGGTTTTTGCTGATGGTTTTGCTTTTGAATACTTCTTTCCCACCGAGCTTGAACTTGACGTAGGGATCGCTGGTGCCTGAAAGAGAGACGAGTGAAGTCGCCACAGATTCATGAAAACAAGGTGAGAAGTTCAAAAAGAGAAGCTCTACCTCCTCTGTCTCGGATGGCCAGGTTGTTTCCTCTCTTCAGCTCGATCTCCAGCTTGTACATCCCCGAGCTTTGGATGGATTTCTCAGGAGTGACCCCAGACGAGCTCGGAGCTCCCATGCCCTGAGAATAAAATAAAAATGCATCGATCACAAAGTGCACCGCTCCGCCGCCGTGCCAGCCACACTCTCAAACAAACTCACCGACATGTCTAAATAAAAGCGAAGCCTTCACTTCCTCAGCCGTGTGTGTGCCCACGCCTCAAACACTAAGTGTCTTATTCAGATCAGTAACTCGTCCCAGAGGCGACCGCTAACAGGAAATTACACGAGAGTAGCTTCCTCCCCTCCGACCAGAGTGCTGTTGAGCTTTTCTTTTTTTTGTTCATTCTTGTATCGACTGCAGCAGCATCACGTCTGCTGCAGCACAGACCCTGGACAGACATCACTGTGGTACATTTCAGTAATGATGATAGTTATAAAGGGCTTTTAACGGGCTGTCTCATTTACATAATGTGCTTCAACCAACAACACACACACACACAAAAACCACAGACAGAGTGCTGAGATGAAGAACGACCACAGAGATTCAAAACAACAACAGACAGATGCTAAACAAGGACAGACACCGAACACGTGGGTCAAAAACAACTACAAAGAGAGTTTCAGATGAAAGTTTCCGATGAAGGTTTCAGATGAAAGTTTCAGATAAAAGCTTCGAGTCGTCCGATGAAAACATGAATTTCCTCCCGCTCAGATGTGAGATGTGTGTTAAACATTAATCTGATCATCAGCTGAAGCTCTGCTGCCACATCCTGTCAGCGCATCCACTTACAGAGATGATCAATGATGCTGTGAATGGATAACACACACGGCCTTCGCAGTGTGTGTGTGTGTGTGTGTGTGTGTGTGTGTCACGGTTCAGATGATTCAGAGGCTTTTACAGCAGTTCCGGGTCAAACAGACGATTTTACAGCACAGGAGGTCAGAAACTGCCGATTTTCACCTAATTTCTCTGGAAAAGTTTCAATTTAACGACGTATTTTGTTCACTGAGCTATGAAATGTGAGAAAAGAGGTCAAAGTGTCGAAACACTGATTTCATTTACAGTTTCCACACTGAGAGCTTCATCATGCAGGAGTTTGACAACATGCTTACCAACTTAAACTCACCAGAGTTTGAGTCTGACTTATGTCGGCACGCTTTCCATAATAAACTGAAAACTCTTCTACACAAAGCAGCTGAGAAACTAGAAGCTGTTCCTCGGTCTGTAGTTAGATGTATGTAACTATAGTCATCTAATGTTTGCCTAACGTATAGACGACAAAGACAAACACCAGAGGGCTGAGCAAATGAGACGATCATGAGTTTTTCTTCTCTCTCTCTGTCTCGCTCCAGGCTTTCCTTGTTTTTCAAAAATCCAGTTTGGAAGCTGAAAGTGAGACTAAACTCGACGTAAGAACCTCGTAAGAAAAGAACTCCAGTTTAATCCAACACGTCCGTCAGAATCAGAGTTACTCGCTGCTAAAAGTCGACCAGCTTCAAACCATCGTATCAGCCTCAGCCAGTTACACACATGATGAAACAATCTAGTTTCCTGGACGTGTGCCAAGTTCTGCTCTGACGTTTGGCAAGCTGCGAAATTCTTCAGTGAAAACAGAGAAACGACAAAAGTGAGAGCAGCAAGAGGCAGAAGTCTGACTGTGGTGAGACAGACGAGAGGACGGCATCAGAGTGTGTCAGGAGGTCGACGAGGTTTATTCCTTCCATATAAGAGTCCAGAACCAGAACTCGTCTGGTGTTAACATGTCCGAACTTCTCTATTTGAACCGTCCATTTATTATGTGACGTCTCACAGACTGTCTAAAACCTGGACGTAGTCTCTGTGACGTCCCTGCAGACTGTCTAAAATCTGGACGTAGTCTCTGTGACGTCCCCGCAGACTGATAAATTCACCCTCAGTACAGTTGTCATGAACGGGGAAATTAGCTATAGAGACCAAAACTGTTTTTTGTACCAGGCTGTAAACATGTTTATTTCTGCTGTGAAGTTGGACATTTGAACATGGGGACTTATGGAGACTGACTCACTTCTGGAGCCAGCCTCAAGTGGACGTTAGAGGAACTGCAGTTTGTGGCTTAACTTGCCTCTTGGTGACTATATCAGAGTTTATACGATGTTGTAAACTATTTGTTTACTGTTTGTTTTTTCAGAGGCAGGAACCTGGAGGCGACTAGCCCAGCTTAGCATAAACACTGGAAGCAAAACACATCTAAAGCTGACTAGCGAACACGTAAACATTTTGTGCCTTTAGGATGGATTTAGGAGTTTATGTATCCACCCAGAGACAACACCACCTACAAACACGTTGTTTACTGTTTGAATAAGGCTCCAGGTTACAAAGGGTGTTTCATCACCTGAGACGGAGCCAGATGACTTCTGCTTTTAATGCTAAGCTAAGCTAATTGCATGCTTGATTTACACTACAGAACATTACAGGACACGTGTGCACGAGTCACAGTTGGGCCGTGATGAGCCGTGTCCACAGGGTTTGAAACAGCAGCATCACTGTAGGTTCAAGTCAAAACATCGGGCGGGTCCTGAACCAGCGGCTCTTAATTCACACCTCGTCTGCTGCTGTGAACGAGAGAGAAAACTGCCACCATCAGCGGCCCGAGGCTGAGTCAGGGAGTTTACTGCCGGCGTTAACAAGCTGCTTAGAAAGGATTAACCGTCGTGTGACGGTAAAATCAGGAAGCACCCGAGCTGAAAATAGCATCAGATCGTACACAATCCCATCAGCCATGCCGCTGATGTATTCTTATTTTCAACGGTGTGTTTGTGTTTACACAAACATCTGTGAGCGCCGCCAAGCCTTCAATCGTTTGTCTGATTAATCTGACAAATATTTAACTAACTGTTAATCAGAGAAATAAAAAGTGACTCCCTGACTGTTTCACAGCAGTTACAGTGTAAGATGTCAGCCGTCAGGATTTAAGTTAGTGAAATGAAGTTTGGTGTCTTTGTGATGATGCACTCACACTCAGGTGTGACGTTTATAGTCGTTTATACAACAAACTCGATTCACTAAAAGTGTCCAAACGGTCAAAATTGAAGCATCAGAGGGCGAGACATCTCCAAAACACTCAGTCCTACATTTCCCATCATGCAACTTGACAGCATCTTACATTAGAGCATTCCATGCAGTTTAAAAGCCATTAATAAATAATAAATATTTACTGATGATCATGAAATCAGCCCCAGCTGTTATTTCCATTAATGATTCATGAGCCTGTTGCTCTTGTTTATGTAATAAACAATAAAATAATATTGCTACCTGAAATTTACTAAAATGGCTTGAATAATCAATGAATCATCTAATCTTTGCAGCTCTACCTTATTTATTCACGTAAAACTCGACAAACTAGAGCTGAATAAAGATTAGAGACCCGACAAGACGGCCTGGAAATACAGTCAATAAAGCCCTAAGGAGAGCCGAGTACGTGGGAGTAATATATATATATCTTCTTCACGTCAACAGCTCTCCGTAACGTGATGATCTGCCCACAGGGACCATTAACATCAATACAGCTGCCAATACACACCGCCGTGATCAATACTGTGAATGAAGGCAACAGCTCCCAGCGGACTCACTCCAACAGAGTCAACAAGAAGTACAATAACACATTTACTTCAAGGTAAGGTACTTCAAAGGGAAATACTGTACTTTTTACTCCACTTCATTTGTCTACAGTTACATTTTCCTTCTGAACTTCCTTTTTTTAATTGAAATAAAGTTTTTAAACATTTTCCAAAGTTTTACATAAAAAAACACCCAAAAACTCGAAAAGATCAAATTAGTGTGTCAGAACTTTGAATATTAATCATCACACGACTCCTACGTTAGGAACCGCTGGACTAAACTCAATAACGGAAAGTCAGAATTTGACAATAAAGTCTAAAGCTGAAGGAGAATCTGTAGTTTCACCTGGGTTTTGACATCTGTACCAATCCCTTAAGTAGAAGAAGTTACTTCAACATTGTATATTTAAACTCTTATTTCACTTTCTGTTATACTGTATTAAACCTTCTTGCCCACGGCTACCAGCTCAAATGACTTTTTACACCGGGAGTCATAGTCAATCTAGAAATTTCCCTCCTGTTGATGGCGGTACAAAGGCTGTATAGTTACCAAGTTGCTTTACACATAGACATCTGATTATGCACAAGCGGTTTAAGATACAATAATGACCAATACAGGAGACACAGAAGCATACGCAGGTAAATCGTCACTAATTGAGTGAAACATCGAGCAAACCCGGTGGTGGTATGGATCCACGAAGGATTTGTCTAAACTACAATGATACGGTTCATTTTTTGGACCAGGATTGGCCATGCTTTACGATACAAACCATGGTCTTTGTTTCTTTGCAGATGATATACTACTATACGTCAACAGGGTTCCCTGACCAATTCCTCACATTTTGGATGTCTGCCTCGATATTTTGCATCATTCATCCCTTTACGCTTCCCATTTTTCCTACTCTTCATACTCCTGGATGAGGTTGCCCAGTATTTGTGGAAAATGGTATATTCATGGAGTAATATGGACAGTATTTGCGTACAAATACAAAGTAACTTCTTTAGTCAGGTACCATTACCTCAAAAGTACTGTCTTACTTTCCACCTCTTCTTACAGGTGAAGTATCAAATACAGGGTGATGATGCTCACCGACAGCAGCCGTCCACACGTGGAGGCAAAGGACGTGGAGTCATCGCAAGAGCCACAGCGAAGAAACCCTCGAATCGCAAGACGGGACTCTGCAACCGGGGCCTCTCTTATGAGGAGATCCAGGATTCGAGGGGGACGCAGGGGGATAATAGAGACAAGGTGAAGAGGTGGAGGTAAGAGAGGAGAGGGAACTTGAAACTGAGGATACTTCCAAAGTGATTTCAGATTCAAAAATGATCATCCAAGAAGCTGCAGCCAAGAAGGAGCGAGTGTGGTACAGCAGGAGTTAGAGATGAATGAAAGAAGGAGCAACAGGTGAGGAGGAGGGAGGAAGAGGAGGCACCGTGCTGGTTGGCTTGACTATAATCCTTCTCCAGTGGAGTAAGCCTGACTGACAGGGTAAGATGTGAGTCTCCAAAGGTCACCGGCAGATTTAAGGCCAGTCAAGAGTCCTAAATTACAGAGCTTACAGTGGTGCAGCAGCTAATATTACTGACTAGTCCAACAGCAGTCAGCCCAGCTCGGCGTCTGTCTTTCAGCCTTTTATTTCACCAAGCTCTCACCAACCACTAAAAGTCAGTCCCAGATAGTTTTTTTTAGTTTAGTTTGTTTCTGTGTTTCCTGTTTTATTTTGTAGTTACAGTTTTGAGTTTGTTTGTGTTTCCTGTTTTATTTTGTAGTTACAGTTTTAAGTTTGTTTGTGTTTCCTGTTTTAATTTGTAGTTCCACTGTCTGTCTTGTCTTCTACTTCCTGTCTTGTTTCCCGCCCTTTTTGATTTTGCACCTGCCCCTGATTTGTTTCACCTGTGTCTGATTAGTCCGGTCTATTTAGTTCCTGTGTTTCCTTTGTTTTCTTGTCTGTCCGTTCATGGTGTCATGGTATGTTGTTTCTTGGTTTCCTCTGTGTTCTCTCGGTTTCTGATTCCTGTGGCTTATTCCGCCTGTTAGTGTTTTCGCCTGGTTTTCCAGCCTCTTTTCAGTTAGTCTGTTTGTTTGTGTCCTGCTCCTGGTTTCTTTGTGTTTTAGTTCTCACCGTTTTGTTTATCATTAAAGAGCGCTTGTTTAATTCCCTGCATTTGGGTCCGTTCCTGTACCTCCCCAATTCTCCCGTGATACCTGGTGGTTCAAAACACCTGTGGTGCAAACACTAACACTCCACCGGTGCACTGAACTCACAGTCTAACTTTAGCTGACAAACTGAGCTAACAGCAGCTAACAAACTGAGCTAACATAAGCTAAGAGCAACTAACAAACTGAGCTAGCAACAGCTAACAAAATGAGCTAACATAAGCTAAAAGCAGATGACAAACTGTGCAGTAGTAGCTACTGTGCAACAGTAGCCAACAACAGCTAACAAACTGAGCTAACACTAGCCAACAGCAGCTAACAAACTGAGCTAACAGCAGCTAACAAACTGAGCTAACTTGAGCTAACATAAGCTAAGAGCAACTAACAAACTGAGCTAACATTATCTAACAATAGTTAAACTGAGCTAACAGCAGCTAACAAACTGAGCTAACATTATCTAACAATAGTTAAACTGAGCTAACAGCAGCTAACAAACTGAGCTAACATTAGCCAAACGCAGCTAACAAACTGAGCTAACAGCAGCTAACAAACTGAGCTAACCTGAGCTAACAGCAGCTACGAGGCAGTCAGTGTAGCATCAACATGATTTAAAATCTTTTCTGGAGAGAAAAGTTACATTTTTCTGCAATATATACCATAAAAACAGTTTTTATGTTGCCACATATCTGCTCACATCTGTGATAGTCCATTATCATACAATAATATCAACCGCTCGACTGCTAACGTCAACAAGAAGAATAAAATCTGCATGAGCTGACAAAGTTTCAATCTGTTTGACTGTTCACATAAAGAAAAACAAATATGCGTTAAAGCTGTTTGTCTTGTGTCAAATAAAACACCTTGAAGCACATGAGCAGCATGTTGCCTGTCAGTCAGCTGATCTCCACAGCGAAAAATCAATAAGTGATATCCATTACAGCATCGCCGTCGCAGATAAACGACCTGTAGCTCTCTTCGTCTGCTGCTGGCTTCATTCACGAGGACGGATCACGAACAAAATGCAGAAATCTTTGCAGCTTTTCTCTCTAAAACACCTGAAATATGAGCCATGCAGGTCAGCACAGGTACGGAGGCTGCAGGCTCAACAGTTGTTGTCTCTGGTATCTCTTATCGCTCACACACACACATACACACACACACACTGGATTTGTGCTGTAGCGAGGGCGCTCTCTAATTTAATTCTCCCCTGACGTGAAAGCCCTCCCTCGTTTCCTGAAGGGTCTATCTTAGATCACAGTCTGTGCTGGGCCTCTCTGCTTGAGGACAAAAATGTACTCCCTCTGACATTTACCTGCATATTTGCCAGCTGTGTGGCACGCTGAGGGTTTCATTTCAAACACAGAAAATCCTCAGAGAATTTCTTCTTTGCTCTACTCGTCCAACAAGAGACAGACAACTCAAACAGCAGACTCTCATTACAACACTGTGCAAGCAGCTCTCAGCAACGTCAACAGCAACTGGTGGGCAATGTAAAAGTTTAAATATTTAACTTACACATGCTGAAGTAGTTAACTCAAATATTGAAGTTACTCTTTAATAAAGTTCATTATTTGATTAAGAAAGCAGTCTCTCAATCGCAGAGGTGTGAATCTTTAAAAAGCCTGTCACCGATTAAAACAGGCAGTCAAATAAACGTTTATTCAAAAAGTCAGGTTGTAACATCTATGAGCTGTCCGTCAAGACAGAACAGTCAACGGCTACGCAACGAGCATTCCTCGCTTTGGTTTGGTTCAGCTCACTCAGAGTTTGACCTCTACAAGTCTGCGGGGACGTCACAGAGACTACGTCCAGGTTTTAGACAGTCTGTGAGGACGTCTCAGAGACTACGTCCAGGTTTTAGACTGTCTGTGGGGACGTCACAGAGACTACATCCAGGTTTTAGACAGTCTGCAGGAACGTCACAAAGACTACATCCAGGTTTTAGACAGTCTGTGGGGACGTCTCAGAGACTACGTCCAGGTTTTAGACAGTCTGCGGGGACGTCATGGAGACTACATGCAGGTTTTAGACAGTCTGTGAGGACGTCATGGAGACTACATCCAGGATTTAGACAGTCTCAGAGACTACATCTGTCAAACAACAGTTTGTGCATCTGTAAAAAAGACTTGGAGCATTTCAAACTGATTCAAACGAGCTGAAATGGAACGTGGCCATCATTAAATCAGTTACACATGTGCTGACTCATCCGTTATTTTTACCTGTTTCCACTTTCCTGTTTCGTTCATCACAATAAGAGACAAACAACAGTCAGACAAACAACAGTCAGACAAACAGACAGACAGCCTTGTGGTTAAAAAGTCATTTCCTCCTGCAGGTTCACTTTTATTTTGAAGGGCTGAGTTTGTGGAGCAGTGATGGCTTCGTGCAGCTTCAGTTTATTCTGTCAGCTCGTCTCAGCGTCACACTTTTAATCTGATTTTATTCACTGCACATTTCCTGTAAAACTCTTCTTTTCCTGCTGAGGCGTCACATGTGAGCGACAGCTCTGCAGGGAGACGTCGGGTTAGTGAAGGCTCATTCATCCGTTATATATAAATATGCTGTATATATGGAGTTCAGACTGGAGCTGCAGAATGAGTCAGAGCTCTGCTTTATTCACGTTCAGTTATTTGATAAACCAGTCTAATATTATATTTCATAACACTCCTCCGACGTTGGCGGGGACACTAGACTCCTCGAGATGCCTCCTTCCCCTTTTTGGCCACTTGAATCCTGAGCTGTGACTCCTCCATCCTTAAAGTCTCTCAGAGTTACACTGATGAACTGCTCAGTAATTATATGTTTACATCTTTTTACTCTTGTAATCTCTCCGAGGAGTCCTGCTGGGTTTGTCATCCTGAACACCTTCAACCAGGTCACATGCTGATGTGAGCCTTTCAAGCTGTTTGAGATGCTGCATAATGCTGAACTAAAGAGCATGAACTCAGACTAACTTATTTAAGTTAAGTTATTTTAAATATGTTTGTTTAATTACGTTTAAATAACTCATTTAAGTTATTTAAACTCAGTTTTTTGTGTGTTCTTTGAAGCTGTACAAGTTGTGCTGGTCCTAATAATGTAATTGGACCTTTATTTGTGTATATATATATATGTGTGTGTGTGTGTGTGTGTGTGTGTGTGTGTGTCAAACTTGTGTAAAAAGTGTCCAAACATCCTTTGACCTGTGATCTGATCATGAATTTAGACCGTCTGATGCAGGTAGCTGTTGTATTTAAAGATTAAAACATCATATTTTGACGTGGAGCTCACCTGCTGCTCGTCCCCGCTCGCCAGCTGAGGTACCGCTGCTGCGGCAGCAGCTGTTGCCGCTTCGCCGCCTCCGCCGCCTCCTCTGCTGCTGCCGCCGCCGCCGCCGCTGCCGCTGGCCAGTGACTCGGCCAACCTCTCCGCGCACGCAGACCCGAGAGAGGAGCTCTTGTGGTGGGACTGCAGCAGCTGTGCCACCGTGGGCTTGTTGGAGCTGGCGGACTGCTGTCTGGAGAGCTTCTCCCAGCCGGAGGTGGAGCCGGAGCCGGAGCCAGCGCTGCCGGGCGCTTTGCCGCAGAGCTGAGCCTCCCTCGCTCCCACCTGAGAGATGAACAGGTCGGGCTGTGAGGAGGAGATCACCCGGTCCAGCGCTTCGTTTTCCCTAGTTACCTTCCTCCTGAATAGCGTGCCGCAGCGCTCCTTCTTGTCTTCGGGCTCCCTGGTGCCCAGCTTCGGGCTGAACAGCGGCTTGGCTCTGGCTTGAAACTGTTTCCACATGGTGTTCTGTTGGGACGAGCAGCTCTCATTCTCCCCCTCTTCGCGCCGCTCCATTCCCGCCTCAGCGATGACGGACAGGCGGCCGCTCAAACTCACGCGAGCTGTTAAATATGAACCGCAGCCAGCTGCCTGACTCTGGGGGAAAACACACGAAAACACACACTGAAATATGTCTTCACCGCCGGTCGGCGGGGTGGTCCAGCCCCCTCACGGAAATATTTACAACACCAAGGCGGCGACAGGGGGAGCAGGGTCCGCCTTTGGATTTTTATGGGCCCTGGAGAAGTGTGGGACCAGGCTTTGGCCACCCCCCAAAATGGCGCCAGCTCCAACTCAGTTCAAACTCTCTCAGAAGTCCTCAGGACGAATGTATAACTTTGTTGAACTTTCTAGCTCCGTTATCACGTGGAAAAGTTTAAACTTGTCCAATATTTGACCAAATTCCTGCTTTTAAGCTGGAGGCTAACTGTGTCTTCACTGTTTATATGCAAATATTACAGCTAACATGCTAAACTAAACTGGCTAACAGATGCTGATATTAGCATTTAGCTCACAGTTAAAACTATACTATAGAGTTCTGTGTATTTTCTTTTTTACGGCAAAGCTAACATTATACTGCCAAACATGTTGTCATATTGTGGGTTTAGCTGGCTAGTGTTAGCTCCTTTGCTAATGGACAGTGTGCAATAATAGCCAGCATTACCTTATAAATAGCCTGTTAACATCAACAAACGAGTCCAAAGTCAAAGCTAACATTATACTGCAAAGTATGCCAAATATATTGTGATATTGTAGTTTTAGCTGGCTAACGTTAGCTAGCCTTGAGTGGATAATGTCAGCTAATTCATCCCAGTTTCAGACTCCCAGTTTGCTTGATAATGTTACAATTAGCAAAACACTATGAATGGATAACTTGTTTATAGCTTACTAAATGAGCAGCTAACGTGATCCATGATACTAACTTATATTTTCTGGCACAACACAAGCTCTGTTCCCCGCCTGTAAAGCTCTTCTTCTTCTACCTGGTGGTCCAAAAACGCCTGTGGTACTTCACTAACACTCCCCCGGTGCTCTGAGCTCACAGTCCGAGCAGCCAGGCTAACAAACTGAGCTAACATGAGCTAACAGCAGCTACAGCTGTCAGCAGTTTACTTCACCATCATAAACTCTGTAAATCACAGAGAGTTGAGGCGGAGCAGCCGGAGGACATCAGAGGGAAAACCAGAAAACATTTTTTGTTTTTAGTTTTTTAATCGTGTCCTTATTTTACTGTAAAGCACTCAGTAACACTGTTTGTGAAAAGCACGATACAAACAAGTCATTATTACTGTTAATATTATTAATTATAAAGCTAATCGTTGGTGTGTGGGTCACATCTGTAACATGTCATAGTGATTAAATATCAAACACACAAACTCAAACACATGCTCTGAAAAATGAAGTGCACTGTACGTGGGATTGTTCATGGATATGATCGTACACTGCAGAAACACTTCATGGTTAAAAGTTTTATGTGAGGATGAGATTATCTGAAGGATGTCTGCGTTACCACGGCTTCGCTGATGACCATGAAACTCCTCTAATGTATGCACGAGCACACACACTCACACTGCAGCGCCGAGCTTCAGGAGAGGCCGTCTGCACATTATGAGTGGCTGGTTCGTAGCTGTGGGGTGTATCAGGACGAGCAGGCATCGAGGCTTCATCATCACTGTTGACATCTTTGTACATGTTTAGAGGAGCTCCCTCTAGTGCGAGAAGAGATTTATACAGACATCGAAAAACCTGGAAACACTGACAGTGTAAAGACTGGAAGTAGTCTCCGTGATGTCCCCCACAGGTTTCTGAAGAGTCGTTGTGAACCTCCCGGCTAATCTGAGGTGGGCTGAATGAAACAAACCACCTGTAACGACACCCACCTGTCAATCACAGCGTCCTCATGTGGACGACAAGAGGAAGTTGAAGGAAATTAGTAATCATTTTACAACTCAACACCATGCAGCAACCTCCGTGGCTGTGAAGAGAAGCCAAAAAACTGCAGTTCCTCTAACGTCCACTTGAGGCTTGAGTGAGTCAGTCTCCATAAGTCCCCATGTTCAAATGTCCAACTTCACAGCAGAAATAAACATGTTTACAGCCTGGTACAAAAAACAGTTTTGGTCTCTATAGCTAATTTCCCTGTTCATGACAACTGTACTGAGGGTGAATTTATATACAACTCACCTGTTCACATTATATTAAGGCTTAAAGTTATGCAGGATTAAGAGCGTGGATGTTTGACTGACAGGTGGGTGTCATTCATTCATTTTTAGATTAGCCAGGAGGCGGCAGAGAAGGACTACAAACATGGCGACCACGCTGAGCTTCACAACGGCTCTTCATAAACCTGCGGGGGACGTCACGGAGACTACGTCCAGTCTTTGTACAGTCTGTGGTCGCTGACGAGCGGTCTCTCTCACACAGCGAGACACTTCAGAGGACAGTGAAGACAAACTGTGATCAGACTCACCGATTTTCTGGTTGAAGATTTTGTCAAACGTCAGCTCGTCTCTCTCCTCGAGGTACTTCTGCATCACGCTGCGAATACTGTGGACACAAAGGGGGAGGAGAGGGGGGAGGAGAGGGGGGAGGAGAGGGTTAATAACACCATCATTATTAGTTCATTCAGCCAGACGCAACAACAACACATCCATCCGTCCTCCATCCACCTCCACCTTCCAGCCGGGATCCCGGCCTCGGTTTGGGACTCTCCCGGGCCACCTGTCCCCTGACAGTCAGAGCGGAGGGAGGGAGGGAGGTGAGGGACACGTGGGAGGCTGTGCGAGGGGAGAACCTGGAGAGAGACATGCTACCCAGGGAACGGGTGATAATGAGAAGGAGAGTCGGGAGAATGAATCAATTAGCGCCTCCTCCACGGGCCCATTAACACCACGCCAGCACCCGGCGTGCACCGGAGGGAAAGTGGCCCGGGCTTCACCTGCACACACACCTCTGCTGGGCCGGCGCGCACTGAGCATGTGCAAGGGAAAAAAAGGAAGAGGAACACCCCGCACCACCTCAGTCATAATTTCATCAGTGTGTTTACACTCAGATAGCGCGGCTCACGTGGCGGCGAGGTCCGACACGCTCGTAAATAACTCTGACTTCCAGGATCTGACGTCACATGACCTGCAGGCGTGTTGTCTGAGTTATGGACGTAATGTGGACCGCAGAACACGGCATTAATAATTCAGAGCACTTTAATGTATGGCAGTTAATAACCGGCTGCAGCGAGCTGTTGTTTTCTTACAAACACAATCAGACTGAACGAGCCTCCGCGGACACCGCGATGTCGATAACGCAATAAAATGTTTTTACAGCCGACGTCACGTGTTTCTGATCCACGTTCAGTGTTTCACTTCATCTCACAGACGTGTTCCTCCTCTCTGGCTGTTTGTTTCTGATGAGAGTGAAAGTGAAAAGGTCGACCTTCATCAGGTTTAACGCGTTAAAGTTCCTCATGAAGACGTAAACAAAACGGATCAGCTGACTTCAGCAGGAACAAATAAAACGTCACTTGAAACCAGGCGAGGAGGCGTCGCTGAAACTGAATGATGACGAGGCGACGAAATTTCCGGGAATTTTCTACGTTGGAAACTTTCCATGGGAATTTATGGGAATAAACTGGGAATTTTACAAAAAGACGCTGATTTATTGAGTCTCGCTTTATTGGATCAGAAAATATCAGGTTTTTGGAATATTTCCAAAACTCTAGAGATCAACTACCAATGGAAAGTTTCTGGAACGTTTCAGGAAGCTTACCAGAAACTTTCCACCCCTTTGCAACCTACATAATGGAGCATTTAAAAAGGTTTTTGGTGCAGAGCAAACACACTTGTCTGGTCCAGATCAGCTGACCACAAACCATCGACGCGCTGGGACGAGTTCACGATCACATGATCACTGCGGACGCCATCAGACCGGAGCTGAGTCTCAGTGTCGTATAATGAACTTCCTGGTGTAGTGCAGTGTTGTCTCAATTCGAGCACGGCCGGACGATGGAAACATTTTCCCGCTTTTTCTGCATCACGTTGCAGCCGTGTGGAGCGTTAGCGCCAACATCTGACTGCTAAATTCTGAACATAAACCACACGTACAACTTCACGCTAACCTCTTCAGCTCCTGCTCCCTTCTCTTTAGCTACGTAGCCAAAATGGAGACCACCGAGGGCGAGAAGAAGCGTCCGACCGCCCGGCCGCTCACAGTCACCTCAGACAGAACCGACACTCATGGACTCAGAATATCACAGAACACAAACTGAGGCCGGTGACTGGGCTGCTTGTGTGAATGTTACTGGGCACCAGCGCAGGCCGAGTTTATTCATGGGAGGAGGAGTGGGAACGAGGAGTGGATGCAGCATTTCAGCTGCAGAGCCGCGGCGACAGGAACAAGAACCTAGGAAGTAAACACTTCCTCTTTCAGAGGAGGCCTCTGTGTGTGTGTGTGTGTGTGTGTGTGTGTGTGCTGCGCTGAATCATGAGCAGCTGACTCGGGATCATTTGTGTGACAGCTCGACGCCATATTAAGATATTACTGTAACAGGGGCATAAAAACACACACGTGCTTGACACGGTCGGCGAGGTCGGCTGAGCCGCAGACGGCTGTGATGGAAACAAACGTCATCGTGAACCACACCGGTGATTTTTTAATATAAAAACGTAAACACAGTGTCCCACTTAGAGTCTGACGCGCAGAGCTTGTCATGAGCAGCTTCACACCAGAGAAACCTCAGCGACAACGACGACGACGTCAACATGGACGCTGGCTTCTGGGAGCAGATGACCGGAGAGTCTCCCGCTGCGACGCCGCAGTCTGAGTGACAGGATGACTGCTGGCACGGCGTGATAAATAAGGCAGTATTATCTACAGGGGGGTGGAGGGGGGTTGCCATGACACTGAACATGTATGGTGGCGGGCCGTCACGTGTGAACGAATGTGGCTCACTGTATTGAACATTTTTCACCATATTTCACCAAGTGCGTGCGGTTACAGCTTATTAAACGTGCTCACGTGTGCCGTTATACGATTATAAAGCACACCGGGAACAGCGGCACTGATAGCTGAGGTGTTTGCTGCAGGCTTGGAGCTCTGAGTGTCTCAAAATGTGTCTGATGTCACTGAAAAACACAGAAATGCTGAGCCTGATTTCACATTCGTGACGAGGTCACAGCTCTGGAAGTTACGAGCTACACCGTAAATACAGAAAACTACAGCTGCTCAGACTGTCGCCCAACCCTCGCTGCAGTCTGATAACGTATCACTCGATAGATTATCTATTGATAATCAAGCTGCGGCCTCATGATCCGCCTCTTTGCCCATTTTTAGATTTAGGCAGAAGAAGAAGAAGAACTGATGTCACGGATACGCAGTCCGTTGTTGTTGATAACGTATCATCCATGCTAGACAGATATTACAGATTTCATTCATCGACACAAAGCTGAACATTTCTGTCTTTAAATGAATCAAAGAATGAATCAGCAACTTTTTTCTTTTTGATAATCAGTTTCTCGTTTCCGTTTTTTTTTCAAGCAGAAATGTCAAATTTGAGAAGTCAAGAAGTCTCGAGGCTAAACTCCACCGAAGAAGAAGAAAACAGGTTTGACCTGCAGTGTTTGGACCACAGTTACTCGTCCAGCTGGACAAAGTGTCTGAAACTGGCAGCCGGCTGTGAGCTGGAGCCGTGGCACTCGTGGTACCGGCTCGGTCCGGGCGCTGCACCTTCCTCCTGGCCTGATGTTATGCAACCCGGCCTCCGTTACATCAGCTCCAGCAGCTGTTGGCGCAGAGCTAAAGCACGGGAACGTTTCTGCCGCCTCCTGGGTGACCTTTTTTAAAAAAATAAAATAAAACACCGGCAGCCATCGCTGCGATGACAAAGCAGGCCTGACGGTGGGAGACCCTGACCTACATACACGGCTTCCTAAATAGCTGCATGTCGGCGCATACCTTTATTTCATACGCCGCGTGGCTCGGCTCGGGGTGCGTTCCTATATTTAAACAGAATTTTAACCAAACCCAGCGATGTGTGTGTGCAGAGTGTGTGTGTGTCTCAGTCTGACTTAAAGGTCAGGGCACATGCAGATTTTAACACTTTCTCTGCTGGTTCTTTGTTTTCAGGTCAAGCAGCTGACGCTCTGACAGCAGCCGGCGACTGTTCAACTACAGGAAGTGTAAATATGAACATATCGACAGGACGCCGCTGACGTTTCAATAGCTGCAGCCGTAGGCACGTAACGTTTATTTTACCGTTAATTGTCGTGAGGATGCAAACACGTGAAGATCACCTCAGCCTGCAGCATGCAACGACTCTGAACCTGGAGAACAAGTCAGAGTCTGAAACCAGTTTTTCCTGCTGCAGGACTGAGCGGGCGTGAATGGCAACAAAGACAAATTGAGTGATTTGCAGACGAGCGGTCATTTCCTGTTAATCCACACAAAGGTTTTGGCTTCACTTCAGATTCCTCGATGAGAGCTGAAGGCTGAACACAGCAGCAGCAGCAGTTGAGTGATGTTACTTCAGGATTTAGCACCTTGTGTGACGACGATTACACCGTCCACGTTTCTTCTCCGGTTGAACTGCCAGATTATGCAATTACAGAAATAATCGCTCCAAAATGAAATCTACAGCGCAGAAACAGACAGATCGGACTCAAACGGGCCGCGAGGTGACGGAAACCTCGACGACTCCTCTGAGAACTCTGTGTGAAGAGAACGTCACAGAGACTACGTCCAGGTTTTAGACAGTCTGCAGGGTCGTCACGGAGACTACGTCCAGGTTTTAGACAGTCTGCGGGGTCGTCACGGAGACTACGTCCAGGTTTTAGACAGTCTGCGGGGTCGTCACGGAGACTACGTCCAGGTTTTGCAGAAAACCTGACCAAGGCGTTGTCATAGTGATGTAACGTCCAAAGTGTAGCTCGGGCTGTTGTTCATTATCAGCGAGCATTAGCTGACACGTCAGCTGACAGGATGTTGCTCCTCAAGCGATTAACTCGACAAATTAATGATTTATTTCCACCAAACAAGAGCTGGAAAGACTACTAAAGACTAATAAGACTAATAAAGACAGTTTTTGTGACTTTTATTTTGTTGTTGTTCACTTCGTGGTGAGGTTAGCGTTGACGTATTTGCGTCGCTGCCATTGTGGTGGGTTTATTTCGACTGATGCAGCGTTGGCGTTTGTTGAGTTTTATTTTGTTTCTGTCGTGTTTGAAGTGAGTTTTACGAGGTTAGATAACTGGTTTGGGGCCCGAGCGTCCATGTTTTGGTCTGACACACTTCATATATACCCAACACATCACAGAGGGGAGTCTGTGTCTAACACGCCACCTTACAGCCGACAGTTAGCAGCTCACAGATCTAAAAATGAGAAGCCTGCTCGAGCGTTGGTCTTCCTCTTGATCTGGGAGTCTGTGCTAACAGGACACGTCGTGTTTTAAAGACAATGAGACGCTCTGGCTCGATCTCCGTCCATCTGACACTGAAACTCACAGCCTCTGTTTATCACTTCCATCTCCACCTCCCGGATAACTCCGTCATGTCTCGTCTCTTCCATGGATGTCTCTATAACGCCTCCTCCCTCCTCCACCCACTGAACGCCTCTCTCATCTCGACTGCCTCCAGTGTTGCTGTCAAAGTCTCACCTCGCTGCCAGAGGACACAGCCTCGGCCTGCAGAGAATGTGGCAGCACCACGCGATCTCCAAAGTGCCACATTTAACTGCTACAAGCATGCAGGCGGAGAGCTTCACACATGCACAACTGCTGCTGCCGCTAACGCCGAGCATGCACAGAAAAGTTCAACACGTCGCCCTTTATCGAGTCATCTGCTATTTTCAGAGAGCCGCTTCACAGACGTCGTTTACTGTCTGCTCCAAATTAAAGACGCACGCGGCGCGACCGTCTCACCCGCGTCCATCAGACACGTTACTGCGATGAAGATGACCTAGCTTCAGCAAATGTTCAAATCGCTGCTTTTACGAGTCCATTAGGTTTTATCTGAGCCGGCCTGCGATAAATAATAAAGCTCATATCTAACATGAAATCACACAATGAGGCTCGCGTCTCGTCGCACAGACTCTCACTGATAACGTGATAATCAGTCGAGCGGCCGCGGGGTTACCGTCGGCACCTCGGTGCCACATGGTTGCCGATCCTCGGATTAGCAGCCCGGATTCTCCACTGAGCGTCTAACGAGGAGCGGTGAACTCAATTATGGTGGCCCAGCGTCAAACGAGATGATCCTGGTTAGATCCAAACACACACGGCCTGAACTTAGCGCAGACAAGCGACCTGTTGGTTCTTCTTCTGTCACTGGGCTCCACTGCTGTCCACAAACTAACACTGAACACACACACACACAGTTTATTTTGATGTGTTGCACGGTGCGACACGTTCATGTTTTAAGTCAGCTGTTAGTAAACCTTCACTCGTTAGCTCTGCCGCCGTTAGCCGTTTCAATCATCGAAATGATTTAAAGTTTTATTTTGACCCGACTGATGACCCCTCACTTCTCTTTACAAACTAGGAGCCGCCGCTGATGCTCAGCTAAAAACCAGTCTCACAGACTGTCGTGGATCACATTCTGCTCTCAAAAACAGAAACATCTGGTCTCAACTTGAACCGGAGCGCCTGACGGGTTCGGATCCAAATAAATCGAGGATGGAGATAATCGAGTAATTAAGTTTTAACTGATAGTGCGTCCTGGAGTTCGTTTTTTCTTTTGCTAAAGGAAACGTCCACTTGAGGCTGGCTGCAGAAGCGAGTCAGTCTCCATAAGTCCCCACGTTAAGATGTCCAACCGGTTTCTGTCTCTCATTAACAACTTTAAACTTTAATTAAACAAACGTCTTCTCTCCTTCAGGGGAAAGTGTTTATACAACCTGTGACTTGGCTCATCAATCCATCATCTCGTGTGACATTACACTCGGTAAACTTGGCACGAAACCCGAGATATTAACTGAGTCAACAAACGAACGCCGAGCCTCGCTGCAGTTTTTAAAGACACAAAAAGTAAAAAAAGCAAACAAGACCGACCAACGGCGTGAGCCTCGGCCACCACGCTTCACATGCAAGTCAACTCCAGCAGCGTGCTGCGCTCGTTCTCACGACAGTTCAACCCTGACACATTCACCAGCGATAAGACGGCCACACAGACTTTTCTGGACTATATATAAAACTTTGGTTTGTCGTTAGCACAGTTAACACAGTTAGCACAGTGAGGGAGATTCTCAGAGCGATCTCTGGAGCCTGCAGGGCTGTAAACAGGTTTCAGCTGTGTGTTCCTTCAACAGTCTAAATGACCCTCGGCGGCGATGCTAGTCCTCGTTCAGAGCAAATTTGTTTGACCCCAAAAAGTCACTTTGAAAGTCAATTTGTCAAATATCATGTAATCATTATAACAGCACACGCAGCGTCTCGCTGTCGAGACGTTTTCTCCTCGTGAGGCAGCTACAGAAAATCTGACTGTTGATTTCTTCACGTCATAGAGACCAAAACTGTTTTTTGTACCAGGCTGTAAACATGTTTATTTCTGCTGTGAAGTTGGACATTTGAACATGGGGACTTATGGAGACTGACTCACTTCTGGAGCCAGCCTCAAGTGGACGTTTGAGGAACTGCAGTTTGTGGCTTCACTTCCTGTGTCGGCTTCTGCTCGCCTTGAACACGAGGTGGGATGCAACGTCGGCGCGATGCCAACGCAACTCAACAGAGATGAAGCGTTGCTCTCTCTGTGAAGAGTTGGCGGTCTGCGAGTTCATTTTAATACCACGGTGACGCGAACCGAAACCAGCGACTGTCTGAAAGCATCAAAGCCACATTTAGCAAACCCACCCAGACGAATGAGAGCTAACAAACTCTAATGTACGAAGGCCAGTCGACGTAGGCCGGCACATTTAATTACATCTGACAGAATATTTCCTCTAATTAAGTCATTTCAGCTGGAAATCGTCGGGCTTCATGTTCATCAGCGCGGCTGGACCACGGCTCACTCTGGGTGTCGATAACCTGATGAATTAAACGTTGAGGTCCGAGGTGTTTCACCGTAAACACAGCGAGCGCTGATGAAATCTGACAGTGGTGCCAACTGCCGGCCAAGATCAGCTCTACACACACACACACACACACACACACACACACACACACACACACACAGGTTATCATTTGACTAAAAACCCAAAACGCACTGTCAAATTTACACAAAGAAGCCTCGTATGGAAAGCGACTCTCTCGATAACCAATTTTCAGACCACATCCTCTTCAGAGTCTCACGCCAACAAAAAGAGAAGAAACAGGTCTGAAGAGAGAGAGCGCGCTGCGTTGCAGGGACAAAAGGATGTGCAATTATGTAGTAGATGTTGGAGGGCGAGGGGAGGCTTGGGTGGTGTTTTATTTCAATCAGATCGGAGGTGTAGTCTCATCTGATGGGCCCGCTCACGCTGGGTTGATGAGCAGAAACAGGAGCGGGGTGGTGGGGGGGTTTCAGATCAAGCAGGAGCTGCAGATACTGAACTGCATCAAAAGGGCTCACGCTGCGTTTAACACCACCACAACAGCAGCAGCAGCAGCAGCAGCATCCTCCACCTCCACCTCCACCTCCAGCACACGTCTGACACATGCTACACACAACACGTCCACGATGAGACGGTCAGGGCTGAGACAAATGTCCTGCGTCCAAACCTTCAGGAAGCTACGCCAGATTTGCTTAACCTGTTGGTGAGTTGTGTAAAAATAGTATGCAAATGTTTGGAGAGCCACTGCACGATGTGCGTGTGTGTGTGTGTGTGTGTGTGTGTGTGTGTAACAGTCATGTTTCACTTTGCATCTACAGTACAGTCACAGGTTTGAGAGAGAGAGAGAGGAAGCACGCCTCCATCTCCCTATAAGGCTGCAGAGCATGCACACAAAGCTTCACCCGTCTGAAGACAAACAAGCAGCACAACATTAAAGCTCTGTGCAAGAGTGTGTGTGTGTGTGTGTGTTTATTACCTGGGCTCGGGCAGGATGATTTTCTTGCTCGCCCTGGCCGCTGGAGTAGACTTGCTCTTCTCCATCGCCATCAAATAACTGACATCGGCGAGCACCGCTTCGAGGTCCGCCATCTTTCGACCCTGGGACGACTTTAAAAAAATAAAATAATAAATCAATCAAACTAAACGCTGGCTGGGTGGGACGGGTTCTGTTTGACGGGGTAAGGGTGGGGGCACCAACACCAGCACCGGCACCGGCAGATACGACCCAACAACATCCAAGCGCGCACCCCCCTGCCCGAAAAAGGTGGCGTGACAGCGGGGCAGAAAGCAGCTGAGAGCGGCGGTGTCTGCGCTTCACCTCGCCTTCAGAGCACCATCATGGAGGCAGAGAGGAGGGAAGACATCGGGGTGGCAGGTGACTGGAGGAGAGCACGGCGGAGCAGCGTCCTTGTAATCCAATTTAGTGCAAAGAAATACAATAATAAATAAAATCAACAAACGCAGGGCGTGTTAGAGCTGCTGAGGCCTCTGTGCTGATGAGACAGAGATGCACCAGGATGCTGTCAGATCCTCGCAGGTCTCTCTGGCGGTGGGGGGACACTGTCCTGGTCCTCCTGTCTCCAGTGCTGCAAAGAAATGTCAATCTAATGTGAGCTGACAGTCATGAAACACGTGAAAAAACTGAGGAAATCGAGGTGGTGACAGGTTGAGATGTGGATCATCGGGCTGCCGCAGCTTCGTCCTTCAATGTGCACTCAAAAACACAATATCTCAGATGAGTGCTGGCACGAATAAAACCGAACAAAGCTCCATTTAAAAAGCAGCTAAAAACCTACACGCCGCCGTGTTGTGTTTATGTTGCCTTCACTGCCCTCCTCGCTTCCTGTGTAACGTTCAGGGGCTGAAATGTTCCCTAACGGCTCATCAATCACACACAAGACACACAAACGTCCCGAAAAAAAAGAAAGACGTGATTAAACCTTTAAGAGGCTTTCTCTTTTTTTAGCACCAAAAAAATCCCGAGTCCAATCCAATTAAGGCGGTTTAATTAACGCCTAAAGCCCGCCGGCCAGTGTCGATATTCAGGTTCCGTCTGCTGCTAGTTAGTTAGCCACCACGCTAGCTAGCGAGCTAACCCTGCTAGCCACCAGGCTAACTATCGAGTAAGGTATCGAGTGATTAATCAATTTATACATCGAGTTTTTTGGAGTATTTTAACTAAATACACCGTGAAAATGCCCCTTGTTGCCAGCAGTAAGCAGAGTCACTAGCTGGCGGAGTAACAGCGACGCTGGCTCGATTTCAACCCGGGATTTACTTAATAACGTTAGGCTAACGGCTGCGGGTGAACTGGCTACTCCTCTCGGCGGCGGAGGGGGGAAGTCTTCTCCAGCAGCAGTGTCCGAAAATAACATAAAAAAATCGGGTCCACGAGAGTCCGAGCGGCGTCAAAAACAACCAGAAAACAGCCTCAGATAATCCATAGCTGCCTGTTTGAGTTACCCCGAGCCCGGGGAGGCAAGCGAGCAGCGTTTCAGGGGGTGGATGGTGGACGTGTGGTGGGGGGTACCCTCCTCGCTCGCTCGGACACCCAGCGCGGAGCTACCGACCGCGGGGCTGACGGTGACGCCGAGGCTGGCGGAGGTGGAGGAGGGGGAGGGCGCGCTGGGAGCGCTGCTGGCCGGCGGTAGTTCGCTCGTTAACCGACAACTTCTCCCCCCTCTCTTCGCCGCGGTTAACCGATAAGACAGCGGAGGAGCAGTGGTGGAGCGGGAGGTGGAGGGTGGTGGTTGACAACAGTTGTGACCACCCCTCGGGTACACGGCGCTGGTGCTGGTGCTGGTGGTGGTGGTGGCGGGCTCTCCGTCGTCTCGTCGTCGCCGCTGCTGCTCCGAGCGACTCCTGCCTGTCGAGTGTATCCGTGCTGATGGTGCTCTCAGTCGGCTTGATGGCTGAAGAAGCTACGCGGGTCCGTCCGCTGCCTTCCGCCCGCACAGTGTGCCGCTCCTCCGGATCAAGCTGCTCGTTTCTCGGCTCCAATATGGCACATGATTCAACTGAAGTCCTCTTCGATATATTTTTCTCTGTGTATATATTTATATAAATATATAAATATATATATATATATATGTATGTGCTCGCACAGTGGCACTACTCGCTTTGTGGTTCAACTTCCTCCCACTGCGGCGGGGAGAGGCTCGTAAAACACGGAGCGGGTCACTGCAGGCTGGAGGTGGACCGCATGAACGGCGTCTGCTGGGAGGGCTCAGCTATTTATATTACATTTGAACCAGAAATAAAAATATGCATATAAACATGTTATCACCACAGATGCACAATCATTTATTTCCCCTTTTATTTTTACACTTACTGGGAAATAAGCAGTGTGTGTGTGTGTGTGTGTGTGTGTGTGTGTGTG
>CM053991.1:1218259-1275759 GCA_028641955.1 Protonibea diacanthus
CTCTATAGCTAATTTCCCCGTTCATGACAACTGTACTGAGGGTGAATTTATATACAACTCACCTGTTCACATTATATTAAGGCTTAAAGTTATGCAGGATTAAGAGCGTGGACGCTTTGATTGACAGGTGGGTGTGGTCACAGGTGGTTTGTTTGAGAAACCAGCCCGCCTCAGGTCCACTGAGCTGGACTGTCTGCTGTCGTTGACCTTGTGGATGTTCAGCTGATCATAGTTACCAGCTGGATCTGACACTTTAACCTCATAACGTGAGCGCTCATTGAGGAGGTCGAGCTTCCTGAGTGTGTTCACATGATGATGATGATGATGATGATGATGGTGGTGGTGGTTCATTGTTTAAAAAGCAGCTCCTGATTATCCTGACGTCACTCTGCCTCTTTGTTTCCTCCGGTTCACACACAAACAAACAAAGCTGCACTGAGGGAACACACTGATGACCTCTGACCTCGTTTATGTGTGTGTGTGTGTGTCTGATAATCAGGTCATGAAGAACAAAAACAGACAATCTGAATTCTTTTTTTTTCTTTATTATAAAAGTGAACAAAGAATAAAAAACACAAACACTGTACATGTATTCAAATGCAAATCTGCTCTGAGTGCTCTAATTACACTTGTCAATTAAAAACACTATTTACAATGAAGCTTTACCCAGCATGCACCACAGCATGATGAGAAAACCACCTGACTGCTTTAATATCTTAAAAAAAATCAGATTTAAACCCATTTTGGTGCAAACAAAGTTCATCTTTGTGGAGCCTTCTTCAGTCTACACGTAGTGCTTCTTGTCGAACTCCCCGTTGGCTGAGATCGTCTTGGTGGGGGCGTATTTGATGGGGTATCCTCCTCTGACCACCTGAGTGAAGGAGCAGCACAGCAGAGTTCCCCCCAGCAGCAGCAGCGCCGCGGCGGCCCAGCCGATGTAGATGGCCGCTCCGATCTCCCGCTTGTTGGCCGGAGCCACCTGCGGGTTGTGGAAGTCCACGATGATGTTGTTGGCCAGCCAGCAGAGCGGAACCAGCACGAAGAGCCCGCTGATGATGTAGATCACCCCGCCGGCGTTCACCACCCTCGCCTTCACCGTCTCGTCCTTGAGGCAGTTGGTCCACTGCGCGCCGGCGACCGTCACCGTGAGCGCCACGACGCCGAGCACGGCGGAGATGATGGTGAGGGCGCGTGCGGTCTGCAGGTCCTGAGTCAGCGCCAGAACCGAGTCGTGGACCTTGCACTGCATGTGGCCGGTGCTCTGCACCACGCAGGTCATCCACAGCCCGTCCCACACGGTCTGAGCCACCACGATGTTGGCGTCGATGAAGGCGGTCACCTTCCACATGGGCAGCCCGCAGGCCACCATCACCAGGAGGGAGCCCGTGACGCACAGCGCCAAGCCCAGGAACTCCAGACACGCAGAGAGCATGGTGCGGGGTGATGTGCGGGGAACTGTGCGGGGAATAGTCCGGGAGCTGGAGATGAAGAGAGGGTGGAGAGTGATGGACCTGGGTGCGCGTCCTCCGCTTTATGGAGCCACGCCGCGTCAAAACAAAACCCAGGAAACTTTGAGCCAATCAGCAGCGAAGGCGTCAGTGTCTCAGCCAATCAGAGAGAAGAGGAGGAGGAGAGGGGGGGGTCTCCAGCTGCAGCAGCAGCATCTCACACGCACTCCCTTTTGCGCGTTCACGTGTGCGCACTGGAGCTCTCCAGATGTGCGCGCAGCAGCTGATCAGGACGATCGATCCGGTGTTAACGATACATGACGGACTCACGTGCACTCAGCAGAAACCTGCAGAGGTCCACGTGTTGTTCAGAGGATGTGGGCACTTCCTGTTGGTCCAATGCGACGTGAAAGCCACATCCTCGTGCACGCCTCGTCCACACCTGCAGGCTTGGACTTCAGCCACCAACCAAGCAGAGACAAGTCGGTGGCAGAGACATGTTTGTCCAGCACGTCTCTGCATGGACACTAATACTGAAGTCTGTCGCTTATGAGTCGTTATGGTCTATCTGCTGAGGACAATGCAGGTCACAAAGGTCACACACATTAAAGGCATCCCTGCCGGCCCACGTGCCAAATATTGGTACCGGACAGACGCACAACGCGACAAAATGCCAAGGCCTCGCGTCTCTTCAAGTGCCAAACGGCCGCGGCAGGTGACATTTCACTGTGGATAATAAAAAGAGTCGATGTGGAGGAGGAGGTGGAGGAGGAGGACAGTGTTTCCCCGGCGGCTCCGAGAACAATGGAGTGGAAGGGAAGTGATAAGAGACAGGACATCCTAACACTGCTGCCACGTCAGCCACACAGCTGTCACTCACCTTCACACAGACACACACCACCACCATGAAGTCATAAAAACACAAACACGAACCGACCACATGAAGCCTGTGTGAGCCCAGCTCCTGTTCTGGCATGACACTCCCCGTCACACGAGCGAGTCAACAACTGTCGACTGAAAGTCAGTCCCAGATTTACTCTTGTCCGCTCACTCTCTTCCTCCGTCAGCATCCTCTTCGCTCTCTGCTCCTCTGCCATTATGTCCACTGAGCCTGGTTACATTGCCCGCTTGCCCAGCTCCGGTTCTGGCATGACACTCCCCGTCACACTAGCAACTGTCCACTAAAAGTCAGTCCCAGATTTACTCTTGTCCGGCGGCTTCTTGCTCGCTCACTCTCTCCTTTTCTCTTCTTAGCTTCCTCCGTCAGCGTCCTCTTCACTCTCTTCTCCTCTGCCATTATGCCCACTGAGCATGTTTACATTGCCCGCTTGCCCAGCTCCAGTTCTGGCATGACACCAGCTCCTCATCCACTGCACTGCAAACCTCCTCCTCTTCTTCTTTTTCTTCCCAGTGGTCCAAAACTCCTGTCGTACAAACACTAACATACCCCCACTGCTCTGAGCTCACAGTCCGGGCAGCTAACAAACTGAGCTAACATGAGCTAACAGCAGCTTACAAACTGAGCTAACATGAGCTAACAGCTGCTAACAAACTGCGCTAACAGCAGCTAACAAACTGAGCTAACATGAGCTAGCAGCAGCTATAGTTGTCAGCAGTTACTTTATTAGAGAAAAGTTTCATGTTTAACGTCTTCAGCTTGGCCTAAATGTTTCTGTGTCAGCGTCTCAGCAGTGATGGTTCATGTAAACACTTTGCCACAGAAGGAGAAGAGGAAGCATCTGGACGTCTACACACACACACACACACACACACACACACACACACACACACACACACACACTTGTGTTATTTCATTGTGCTGGCAGCAACTTCAGTCCTGACTGTGATTAAGGCTGCTGTTTTCATGACCCACTCACCTACTACGTGATATCATGACTGTAGTGTGTGTGTGGGTGTGTGTGTGTGTGGGTGTGTGTGTGTGTGAGCTAATAATGAGCTTCCCACATGGAGACCTGACTGATTGTCTTCTGTAGAAATGTTGTTTGTCACCAACACCACCTGCTGCATTAGCTCGTCTGAAGATGTCATCACGACACACACACATGCACACACACACACACACACATTATTTTAATGCAATTAAAGCTCCACCAAATATTTAGAGTTTGTGAGTATAGAAGTTTTTATCTTGCTCCGCCCTGATGGTGTTTATCTGCTGTGGCATCCGAGTGAGTCAGCCAGCGGGCAAACCCTCCACCAGCATGACTAAAGCTGAAAGACTGAGAGTCATTAGAGGAGGTGTGGTCCAGCTTTTACCGACACGCATCACATCTCCGCTGTAAACACGAAAAACTCTTTCTGGCTCCGGATAAACAGTTTGAAACTGAACACGATGTTACGGAGTCCAGGAGAGTCTCCGTAGGTCCCCATGTTCAAATGCTCACAGCAGAGATAAACATGTTTACAGCCTGGTACAAAGAACGTCCAGTTTTAGACAGTCTGTGAGTTTGTGTCAGTCTGACATGTTGACCTGGTTTTTCCCGCCGACAGGATGCACTCTGCACAGGCGACGCGGCGGCCATGTTGGCTTGCTCCATTGTGCTCGCTGTCTCTTGTTTGTTTTTGTGCTTTAGTGAACTCACAGAGACGAACGGCCGACATGAACATCCTACACATGCTGCCACGTCAGGACTGTGATGAGAGACGCACACAGCACAGAAAGTGGGTCAGAACTGACTGACCTGAACCTGGTTCTTCACCGTCGGGTCATGATCAGCTGTTCTCGTGTCAAAACTCAGATTATCGCTTCGTTATCGTTGACTCAGGCTGGAGGAACTCTCGACAGTAGAAAGTTCCCGACCGGCCCTGAAATGTTCATGTTGCCTTTAATGACCACTCTTCTCTTCCTCTGATGACTAACTCCACCTGTTTGGACAAATGACGGACGTGACACACTCTGTGTCATCCTGTGAGAATTCAGCTCATCATGTCTGTCACTGTAATCTGATTACTTTCATTATTATGTGTTTATACTACGTCACCAGCTATTTGACTGATCTTGGTGAAGCAGGCGGAGGACAGAGGTGAAGAGCAGCAGATGTGTCTACACTCTGATCCAGTCTGAATAAAGTTCTGAAGCTGGCCCGGACCACAGACGACAGTTCAGTAACCAGAAGTCAAGAATTTGAAACAAAACACAGATTTTGTCGCTGGCAATTTGTTTTCATTTCTAGAGCTATTTTCCCGCCGTATCTGTGCCATCGGCTCATTTCCTGTGTGTAACAGCACCATTTCCTGTCTCCGTGGAGACAATCAGAGAGATAACAACAACCACCGCCACGCTAAACCTTCGCTTCCCTCCCCGAGTCTTCACGTGTCTGTCCTCAGCGATGAGATGTTCTGTTCTCCCGCTGCGTCGTCTCGTGACATTATTAGACTGTTCCATCAGTGTTAGAGCAGCATGTCACAGGTGGAGCTGCTGCAGGTGGAGCTGCTGCAGGTGGAGCTGCTGCAGGTGGAGCTGCTGCAGGTGGAGCTGCTGCAGGTGGAGCTACTTTTAAATATGTTATATGTGAGTCCCAACCTGAGGGGTCGGGCCCCTCTAAAGGGTCACCAGATCAAGCTGAGGGGTCGTGAGATGATTAATGATTGATGTGTTTGTTTTTTTATAATGAGTGATCTGACTCGTGGACTGAAGCCGTGTGAGAGGTTCAGATGTGAAACAAGTCGAGAGGGGACGAGAGGAAGAAGGTAAAGGCTGGACGTGTTTCCATCAGCGTATTCTGAAGCATCGCAGCATCGTGACACATGAAACAAACATCTGATTAACTTCCTGTTTCCTGTTTGTTATCCACACTTCTTCTGCTGCTCGTCTCGTAAACAAACTCTGAACGTTCAGATTCAAACACCAGCTGATGGAAACAAATCTTAATTCACATTTTTTCCCCAAATGATTCAAAATTCAGTTAAAATTTATGACACATTTGAATAAAGAATCAAAAACAAAAACAAGTCTCTGTGACGGTTTCTGAAGAGCTCTGGTCGCCTCCATCTTGGCTCCAGGCTAAAACAAGCCACCTGTAACGACACCCACCTGTCAATCAAAGGGTCCACGCTCTTAATCCTGCATAACTTTAAGCCTTAATATAATGTGAACAGGTGAGTTGTATATAAATTCACCCTCAGTACAGTTGTCATGAACGGGGAAATTAGCTATAGAGACCAAAACTGTTTTTTGTACCAGGCTGTAAACATGTTTATTTCTGCTGTGAAGTTGGACATTTGAACATGGGGACTTATGGAGACTGACTCACTTCTGGAGCCAGCCTCAAGTGGACGTTAGAGGAACTGCAGTTTGTGGCTTCACTTCACAGACACAGAGGTTGATGCTCGGAGTAAACCCATGTGACATCGTCTGTGGTTTAATCTGTATTAATAACTTTATTTTATGAACTAATGATGTTTTTTTTATATAAAATCTGAATCTAAGAGTAATGAAGGTTAAAGTACTAATAAAAATACTCAGGTAAAGTACCTCAGAACTGTACTAAGTACTTTAGGATGAACAGTAATCCTTTGAGGACTTTTTCTTCTTCGTCATTTTCGCAGAATCAATAAAACTGCTTCCCTCCTCCGTTTATCTCACCTCCACCTCCTCCACCTCCTCCATTGTCCCTCTACCAGGGGAAAGAGAAACGATCTCGTTCACAACAATATGCACTTCCTCCTGTGAGGTGGCGTGTTCGACAGCGGCCGAGGAATCAACGTGGAGCACATGTCATGAGCTATTGTACGCCGCTGTGCTGCGGCCTTCCTGCATTAGCCAGTTTCCCAGCTGAAGTCATTGTTTGACCCTCCAGCTTTGCTAACAGCCAATCATCAGCAAGGTCACCAACAACAGCAGCAGCAGCAGCTAATATTACGGACTAGTCCAACAGCAGTCAGCCCAGCTCGGCGTCTTTCAGCCTTTTTCAATTTATGAGTTGAGTTTGCCAGCTAAAGTGATTCATGATACTAACTTATGTATTGTTCAGCTCCTGTTCTGGCACAACACTGGCTCCGCTCCTCATCTGCATTCATGTAAACCTCCTCCTCCTCTTCTTCTTCTCTAACAAACTGAGTTAACATTAGCCAACAACAGCTAACCAACTGAGCTAACATCAGCTAACAGCAGCTAACAATCTGAGCTAACAGCAGCTAACAAACTGAGCTAACAGCAGCTACAGCTAACAGCAGCTACAGCTAACAGCAGCAGCATTCTTCCGAGCATCAACATGATTTAACATCAGTTAGCTTGTTGTGTCTGGAGGTGATTGATAAGCTGAAGTTAAACATAGTCAATAGCTGTCACTGAAGGTTTGTTTATTGACATGCCCGCTCACATCCTGAGAGGAACTCTGTGTTTTAAAGAAAATATCCAACAACAATGCAGCATTGTGTGTGTGTGTGTGTGTGTGTGTGTGTGTGTGTGGGATGCCACCCACTAACAGATCTGAGTGACACGAGTGTGTGAGTGGAGTTACCTGAAGGTGGAGGAGGAGTCAGGTGGAGCAGGCGAACAATGATGAGAACACGGAGCTGGAGGCGGGAGCTCGCTGCCATAACTGACTCTGTTTCCTGTGCTAGCACACAGGCTGCTGCACGGGTGGTGGAGCAGCGGGGGTTCAGACAATGAGCGACCTTCCCTCCCAACCAAACATCACCAAAACGGATTTGTTCTGATCTCAGGGGGGCCTTCAGGACCAGAGTGACCTCTGCACACACAGAATAACTCTGTGACCGAGCACGAGGAGAACCCAGATCAGTTTGGAGGTCAAAGATGCAGCAAGAACTACAAATAAAGACTACATTTCCAGAGCAGCCATGCTCTTAATCCTGCATAACTTTAAGCCTTAATATAATGTGAACAGGTGAGTTGTATATAAATTCACCCTCAGTACAGTTGTCATGAACGGGGAAATTAGCTATAGAGACCAAAACTGTTTTTTGTACCAGGCTGTAAACATGTTTATTTCTGCTGTGAAGTTGGACATTTGAACATGGGGACTAATGAAGACTGACTCACTTCTGGAACCAGCTTCAAGTAGACGTTTGAGGAACTGCAAATTTGAACATGTGCTGCATTCACAGCTTCACTCGTCCTGGTAGAAAAGATAAAACCAACAAAGTTTGTTTGATTGTTACAGATTAAATAAATAAATAAATAACTGAGACAGAATTTGTTGAGAAAGTTCCTAAAAATATCAGAAAGACTCATCGGCAATTAAATATTGACAGGAAATGATCTATTCAAACTTCCTGCAGTTCTTTGTTTGGGTTCACTGTCAGCATGTGAATGTATACAGACAGTCTGTACGTTATGATAACATAATAAGTGGAGATGTGGCCGGGTCGAGCTCCTTCTGGGATGTCTGTGTCATAATTAAAGATATTTTTAGGTATGAAATACAAAATGAAAACAAAACTATGAACTACTACAGTACTGTGGAAATATGACTCAGTGTAATACACAGTGAAGACAGTACTGATGAAGAAGATGAGGAGAAAGTCCAAACAGAACGACGGCTGCAGAAATACATCGTGTTTATTTGAAATTAATTTTTCTTTATGGAAGAAAAAAAAAAATTTTACTGAGTTTATTAAAGATTTTATTTGTTTTTATTTTCATCATCACAATAAGTTACATTAAAATATGAACATGTTATTGAGGCACAGGACAGACGCTGCAGTTTCATTATTCAAGTATAAAATGTTCAAACTGTAAATCAGTGTGCAGAGTCATGAAGGCACGCCGGCGCCCTCTGCTGGCTCAACCTCTCAGAAGCTGATCTTTGAAGGGACGGTTCACCACAAACAAGACGTGAGCGTGCAAACTCAGGTTGGTTTTTTGGTTGTTGAGGGGAGCTGGGACTTGAACCCAGACAGTGAGGTACTGATGGCAACACGATGGACGTCGTCAGGACAGAGTGAAGCGATCTTTAAAGGGCCAGTTCACCAAAGAGGTCTTCATCACCCGTACGTCTCGTTAAAGTCTTACTGAAACACTGAAAACGTTTTTCAGCAGCTGACTCAAACAGGATGTAGCTTAAGTGCTCTGACTTCCTCCTTGAGCTGGTCGAGCTGATCGTGTCGATAAAGATCGAGTGGTTCAAAGCGCTCGCCGTCTCCGCGGGGAGCTCTGTGCGCGCTGACAGCGACCTCGCGTGATGTCACGCGAGTCAGCTCGAGTTTGAAAATAAACAGATCTGACCGGATGTCCAGGCTAAGTTAGCGGCTACTAACTAACATAAAAAATCTCAACCCCTCAGTTCTCAGGTCGTTGCATTGTGGGTAATGTAGGCAACAGATTTGAGAAAAAGAAGATCAGCGTCGACTTACCTGAACTTTTAAATAAAGTTCTACCTGCAGCAGAAAGTCGACTGATGGAGTTTATTCTGTAATTCTGAGATGTCGGATGTCGAAATCTTAAAACATCTAAACTGTCTGAGGAAGACGCGTCCTCGGTGAACTGACCCTTTAAACTGAACACACTCATCCTGTCAGGCAGTCGAGTAAAGTCTGAGCAGCTCCTCGTGTTGTAGATTCGTCCCTGAACTCCTTTGAGCCGTGACACCGCGGAGGTAACGTCTACGTAAAGTCGTCTGAATCTCCTTCTGGACTTCTGATGTAAACGCTGCACGCCGCTTGTGTTGAAGGTCGTACTATGCTGAGGCGATCTGGCGTCATTTTGTGTCCACGAAGGCACCGGCGGTGCGTCTATGACTGGTACTCCTTCAGTAGCTGGCCGGCTATCACCAGCCTCTGGATCTCGCTGGTGCCCTCATAGATCTCCGTGATGCGGGCGTCGCGGTAGTGTCTTTCTGCGGGCATGTCGGACACGTAACCCATCCCGCCCAGAACCTGGATCGCCTGATGAGAAGCACAAACAGAGAGAATGAACGCGCTGAGGTCGAGCCGAGAGTTTCTTCTGCGTCTTGTTGTTGGTTTCTTACCTGATGGGAGCAGAACGTGGCGGCTTCAGACGCTGCCAGTTTGGCCATCGCCGCCTCCTGCAGGTAAACACAGGTGAGTTATCGAGTGTTTACACTGTGAAAAAAAAGAAAAACTCGGCGGCGACAGCGTACCTTAGTGAACGGTTTCTTTGAGTCTCGGAGGAGAGCGGCTTTCCAGGTGAGCAGGCGAGCGCTCTCGATGGCCACACCCATGTCGGCCAGTTTGAACTAAACAAGGTGAAAGATACTCGATTACTTTTCATGAAGCAAAAATATTTCACATCAAACTCAAAGAGTTAAGAGTGGAAAGAAACCGAGCAGGTTCTGTCGTCATCATGACGGGTGACGTCACCCGTACGTCTCGTTAACGTCACCTGTATGGCCTGCAGCTTGCCGATGGGGGCTCCGAAGGCGGTGCGTTTGTGGGCGTAGTCTGCGGCACAGTCCAGAGCAGCCTGAGCGATACCGAGAGCCTGAGAGGCGATGCCGATCCGTCCGCTGTCCAGAGTTTGCTGTGTGACGGAGACAAACAGGAAGTTTACAGGCAGCAGGACACAAACAGACGAGTCTGTCGACAAATGTAACAGATATCCAGGAAGCTGAATGTGAGAGGAGAAGCTGTTCTCTTAAACAGGTAAAACTAGTTTTTCAGCCGTGTTCAGATTCAGCTCTTATTTTGAAATCTGAGAGGAACAACGGCGTGCTTTATACATACCATGGCGATCTTGAACCCGGCACCGCGAGGGCCCAGCATGTTGCTCAGAGGAACCCGGCAGTCCTCCAGGATGATGTTAGCGGTCGACGAGGCTCTGATGCCCAGCTTATCCTCCTTCTTCCCCAGAGAGAGCCCCGGGTGAGGCATGGGGATCAGGAAGGCGCTGATACCCTGCAGACGGAAGGCAGGAAATAAAAGTCACAGAGGTCGACTCCGAACTGAACACAGAACTAGCAAAATGTGCCGAGTCATGCCTTGTGTTTGAGCTTCTTGTCCGTGGTGGCGAACACGACGGTGGCCGAGGCGTCCCAGCTGTTGGTGATCCACGCTTTGGTTCCATTCAGCACCCACTCGTCCCCGTCCTGACGCGCCGTGGTGGAGGCGGCGCCGGCGTCACTGCCGTTACCTGGAGGATGAATTCAGATCACACCATGATCCAAACGCCTTCAGGACGTCATCAGTACCAGAGACAGTCACAGAGACTACGTCCAGGTTTTAGACAGTCTGCGGGGACGTCACAGAGACTACGTCCAGTTTTAGACAGTCTGTGGGGACGTCACAGAGACTACGTCCAGGTTTTAGACAGTCTGTGGGGACGTCACAGAGACTACGTCCAGTTTTAGACAGTCTGCGGGGATGTCACAGAGACTACGTCCAGTTTTAGACAGTCTGCGGGGATGTCACAGAGACTACGTCCAGTTTTAGACAGTCTGTGGGGACGTCACAGAGACGACCTACCTGGCTCACTGAGGGCGAAGCAGCCCACCTTCTCTCCGGTGGTGAACGGTGTGATCCACTGCTGCTTCTGCTCGTCTGTACCGAACTTCAGGATCGGTCCGATGTAGAGAGACTTCAGAGAATCACAGAGATCGGAGCAGACCAGTGAACACACCATCACATGAAGGTCACACACGTTATCTTCATGTGTTTTATCTGCGCTGACAGACTCACGTTGTTCACAGAGACCACGACGCCGGTGCTCGCGCAGCCTCTGCTGATTTCCTCCATCGCCAGGCTGTACGCCAGGTAGTCCATCCCAGCTCCGCCCAGCTCCTCGGGGACCTCCATGGCCATCACACCCATCGCCCCCAACTCCTGAATCTGGGAGCGACCCGACAAAACAAAAAACTTTATTCATCGAGTACAGAAGCAACTTCAGAGCTGTATTCAGTGATTTGATGTTTTTTGAGTTCATCTTGTTAATTAAAGTATTTCATTCTTTAGTCCCGTCTAGAGCAGGTGGACTTTGGTTCTGATCCGAACCTGCTAAAAGATCAAATATCATCAGTGTCAAATCATCACACTGTACATCCCTGTGTGTGTGTGTGTGTGTGCACCTGTTTGGCAGGGTAACAATGCTCTTTGTCTAGCTTGGCAGCGATGGGCGTCAGCTCTCTGTCGGCGTAGTCTCTGCACGTCTGTCTCAGGATCTGATGAGTCTCCGGTAACTCTGCCAGCTGAGAGAGACTCCGACAACCGCGGAGACACAAACCGAGAGCTGAGGGACACAAAGACACAAAGACACAGAGACGTCAAATAACAACAAATAGCAACATGAGCATGTTAGATACTCTGTGTCAAGTATGAACCAGTGAAATAAGAGCGTAATAAAGTCTCAGAGACTAGGTTTTATACAGTCTGTGTGGACGTCACGGAGACTACGTCCAGGTTTTATACAGTCTGTAGTCACAGAGACTACGTCCAGGTTTTAGACAGTCTGCGGGACAGTCCTGTGTATCAAACATTAGCCTGTCTTTGAACGCAGCACCACCTCATTATACCCGTGATGTGGGTCAAAGGTGAAACTCTCCGTCAGTCACCTTCACGTCTCTCTGGGAGGTTTAAAAACAACAGAAACAAACTAGAGTATCTGTTAAACTGTTTGACATCCAGCTGAGCTCAGCTGCGTCACCGGAAATACTTTAAATTTAGAGTTATTCATCGCAGCTAACCAGCTAACGTGGCTATGTAGCCAGTTAGCCGTTAGCTGTTTATATCTACATATATCTTTATATCTACAGGCGCGCAGCTAATGAAGCTAACGCTAGCTTTGTGTTTCAGTGTATTATAACCGCCCTCTGTCTCTCTGTCTCTGTCTCCGTGTACCGACCTCTCCTCGCTGTAAGAAGCCCGGCCATGGTCGCTCTCTGTCGGCTTCACGTCCACTCAGCACTGCCTGCTGCTGCTGCCTTTACGTGCTGTCGGAATTCTGGCGATTCGACGTGAGGACGTCTGAATGTTAAAATCGTGAGTGGTGAAGAGGCGCAGCTCTCTGTCTGATTTTTAACACTTTATGGTCAAATATTAATGATTTGAAATGTTAACAGTCAGTAAACTTTGGCTGCGTCTTTGTGAATGAGATGGAGTTCATTTAAGGTCTGTTTTGGTGTCCAAACTGTGGGTCCAGACCCCCACCAGGGGTCGCCGAAGCCTCACCTGAGACCTGCTTCACTTTAAAGAGTGAAAACAACCTCAGTTTATCTCAGTTTGAAGTTCAGATCATCAGTTAAAATATAATCTGACAGGACTCAGGCTGACCCGTGCAGAAAAATAAAATATCAAAAAAATAAAATATAAAATATTGACAGGAAATCATTTTTAAAAAGCAGAAAATTCATCCAAATTGCTCGTCTGACACATTTGTGTTAATTTAATTTGTCTGACAGCTTCAGTTACTTTACAGGATTTAAAGTCTTTTCATTTGGTCACAGTCAGTTATAGAATTCAGTTTTTAAGACTCTCATTAGTTTTTAATTCGCTCGCACCAACCCGTCTCTCAGGTTTGTCAGAGATGTGTAGTGTGGCTCATTTAACTCCTGATCTTTGTTTCTTTCACTTTTTATTTATGTTTTATTTTTATAGTTTTTATGTTTTGCTGAATTGATCCTTATTTTTTATGTAATAGTTCTTAAACTTCTTTTTTGTTTTTCTTCTTATTTTAGTTTCTTCACTGATAGAAAAAGAGAAAGTTGTTGGGAAACGCTGATTTGTCGACTAGAAATAAATGAACCAACTTTTCAGGAAGTATCAAACTTTAAAAACATTTCTAAGATGATGAATCGTGTGAAGAACTTCAGACATTATTCCTATAATTAATGTTTATTAGTGTATGTATGTAGTATTAGTCATAACTTATTTACTGTTTCCTGTTTTTGTTGGATCTTTAATTCAACAGCTGAGACGCATCACTAAACTATTCACAGTTTCATAGATTCTCTGGAGTATTCCTGGTAACCCGAGACAAGAAATACAGTAAATATAGCACAAAGGAAGTCCCCGTGTCATTATTTTAGGTTAAAAATAATTTTCTCAAACTATTTTAAAATTTGAACTTTGAGTTCAAATCTCTCAAATATGAGATGAAAATAAATAAAACGACCCTTTACGGTCATGACAAACCTGCAGCATTAGTTCCCATGTGAATATTTCAGGATGTTTCTGTAGGAATAATAAAGATGATCCAGTCATGGAGGTTTGAGGTTTTTCACAACATGTTTTATTTTTTAGCACCATAAAAAGTCAGTCAAGGTTCTCCCGTGTGTTTTGCTCTCATTCTGTCTTTCCTTTAGGATGGAGCGTTGATGACGGTGTTGATGTTGGAGATTCGTGAAAGGGTTGGAGAAAAGTGGGGCGTTCACTTGGTGGCGGAGGTGAAGGTGAAGCATCCTCTCTGGTGGAACTGCATGTCCCTGATACGACGCATGGACTGGATCTGAGGCTGGTAGGCGCAGAAGTCGTTGTAGTGTCTGTAGTCACCGCACTCAAACAGGTACTGGTAGCCTCTGTATCCGGGGTACTGGTAACCCACCCAGCTGAGGGACACATGGAGAGCAGAGTTAATGCTGAGTCAGGATCACCTCAATGTTCCACATTTTAGTATCAATGTCACAGTCTCAAGATCATTGACTTTATTGTGTTTTTGTAGCTTCTATGGATCACTGAGGAGGTTCTAGAGGTTCCTAAAGAAGTTATGGAGGTTCTTAAAGAGGTTCTAGAGGTCCAGGAGGTTTGGTAGTCACTGAGGGGTTTGTACTGGTCACTGAGGAGGTTCTAGGTTTTCTGTAAAGAAGTTATAGTCGTCAGTGAGATGATTCCTAGAGGTCATTTCTGGGATTCTAGGGATCCCTAAAGAGGTTCAGGTATTTCTCCAATTGGTGCTAGAAGTCAAAGAGATTTTGTGGTCAGTGAGAAGGTTCTAGGGGTTCCTAGTTATAGGGGACCCTAAAGAGGTTCTAGAGGTCCAGGAGATTTGTTGGTCACTGACTAGGTTCTAGAGGTCTATTAAGATGTTATAAGATATTATCATTGAGTCGTTTCTAGAGGTGATTAATGGGATTGTAGAGGTCCCTGAAGTATTTCTTCAGGAGGTCCTAGAAGTCCAGAAGATTTGGTGGTTACTGAGGGGGTTCTAGAGGTAACTGAGGAGGTTCTAGGGTTCTTTTAAGATCTTATAGTCATCACTGAGTAGTTTCTCAGGGTTGTTTATGGGATTCCAGGGTCCTTAAAGAGGTTCAAGTATTCTTCCGGGAGGTTCTAGAAGTCACTGAGCAGGATTTATGGGTCCTTAAAGAGGTTCTAGTGGCCAATGTGGAGGCCTCAGTCTTTTAGAAGGATCTAGTGGTATTTAAGAAGACTTTAGAGGAGGTTCTAAATGTTCTTTATGAGGTTCTAGAGGGTTCTTAAAGAGTTTCAAGTATCCTTTTAGGAGGCTTCAAAAGTCCAGGAGGTTTAGTGGTCACTGAATACGTTCTAGAGATCACTGGAGAGTTTCTAGTGGCTGATGATGGGTCCTTTAGAAGGTTCTAGAGGTCCTTTAGAAGGTTCTAGAGGTCCTTTAGGAGGTTCTAGAGGTCCTTTAGAAGGTTCTAGAGGTCTTTAAAGAGCAGGCTGGCTAAAAATACATCTTTGTGGGCAAACAAAACAACACACAGTCAGCTTTAAGCCTTGTGATGATATGACAACCTACTTTCTATGAAAAACTACATTGTAGTGTAACTGTGGAGGCCTGTGGCTTCCTCTGAAGCCATGACCAAAACAATATTTGCAGTACAGAGCTTCCACTTGATCTATATGTGGAAACACGAGCAGACAGCTTTGCTCCCAGGCTGTGTAACATAATAATAACAAGTCTTATCTCATTGTCACGCAGCTTTGAAACAGAAGCCTTCATCTTCCACTGGACTCATTTTAAAGCTTCACTTCAGTGTGTTTGTGTGTACTCACGCTCCTCCGGGCACCCTCACGCTGCCCACTCTGTCGCAGAAGCCATGCGCCCAGAGGGTGGGCACATCATCCTCCTGGATCTCCATCTTGTTGCCCTTGAAGTCAGAGAGCTCATACAGGCAGATCTTGTGCTCCATGCTGTCCTGTAGGGAGGAGATGAAGCACTGAGAGTTATCTTACATGTAAAAGAGCTCTGCACCTGTTTGTAAGTCAGTTTTGTAATCATGCTGAGGCTCTGAGGAAGGAAGCAAACGCACCATGCGGATGGGCCTGAAGGACATGAGGCAGTCGCTGCGGTAGGAGTTGCTCCAGGTATCCCAGCGAGGATACTCTCCCTTCTCCAGGATGAACATCTCCCCACGGAAGTTAGTCTGCTCATAGGCAACAAAGCTGGAGGAGAAGGGGGTCCGCCGGGCACAGAGGGGGCACAAGAGGGGAGAGAACAGGGAGAGAGACGAATTAGAGGAAAGATGACGGACGTGGACGGAGGCAGACACGTATGGATAGTTGGTCTGACTGTAGCTGATTAAATTAGGTTTGTGTGTCCACTTACGGGCCGCACTCCACAATGATACTACGCACTCTATCCATGCCACGGTCACACACGTTCATACACTCATTCTGGACCTCGATCATCCTGCCCTGGAAGTTCTCCTGGTCGAACATCATCATCTGCAACGAGGAGATGTCGCATGTTACCTGCTCAGAGTCAAAATACCAACCAAAAGGCTGCCACGTGCTACTGTCTACTCCTAAACCCCCAAATCTGAGGAAATATTCTGTTTTAACTGCTACAGCCGTGTGCTACTATTCAGATTAAGACTTTATGCACAGAAAACACAAGATAAGACGTGTTGCAGCTGGTTAATATAAAATATTAACATCACCCAGTGGTTTAATGTTAGCTCCACCGCGGCTAAATGCCACTAAAAAGGGTCTTTCTGCATAAAAAGTACTTTTCCTTTGGATAATAAAGTATTTTTACACAAGTCACATTACTACTGTTTCCTATTAAATCCACTTGATTACTTCAGAGTGATAAAAGTTGTGAATATTATTTGATTTCATCTAAATATCCTGAGCAAATAAAACCCAAACTGTCTACATTTGATCTAACTATGCTAAGCTAATATGTTTTCTTTATAATTTGGGTGAACTGTCCCTTTAAGTCAAACTACTTTCTGCAGACAAGCGTCGACGCCGAGGTGACTCACTCTGTAGGATCCCATGCCGGGCTCTCCGGTCTTGGTGGCCTTGCTGGAGGCGGCGGGGGCTGGGGTTCCCTTGTCCTTGGCATCGGTGCCCTGGCTGGAGGCGGACTTGGTAGTCTGAGACATGGTGAGGGGCTTCAGGAGAGTCTGGGTGAGAGAAAAGGGGGGAGGTGGAGAAGTGATGAGGTGTTAACACAGTTGGTTTTTGGTTTTTTTTGTGGGGGGGGGTTGGGATAAAACTTAATTCTGCTGTTTATGTGGAGGCTCATTTGGGCCCTGGACGTCTGTTTGGGTCTTTCCCCAGGCTGGGGTGTTTTTCCTGGGTGTGCTTGGGCCCTGGCTTGCTCTGAATGTGTGATGGATGTGTCTGTGGTGTCCTTACCTGCGTTAGTATAGCTTGCTGTGCCGTGTGAGGGAGGCTGGCTCGTGCTGGTCCCCTCAGCGCTCGACCCAAGCTTTTATACTCTGGCAAAGGCCAAACGTGGAGGTTCACGGCACAATAGAAAGCCTCTCGTCATCACAGTTGGCCCGTGCCAAAGCCACCGGGTCATCGCTTAGACTAGAAACGCCGCCGGCCCCTCTGGCCGTGCCTGTAAGCATTTTACTATGAAAGGAAAGCACTGACCAACAGATTTTTTCTCGTGTGTTGGGGTGGTCAGGCTGTAAGCTATAGTTGATGTAGAGAGGAGGAATGCAAAGGTCCAGAGGGCACAAAGAGTTAATCCCTTCTCTCTAACACCTTCAAAATACAACATGTTCTCTGGAAACAGAGTTTAAATCTGCATCTGTCCTGATCTGACTGTTTATTTCACAGTTTATCTGATTTATTTTAGTTTTAGGACGAACTATCAGTCTCATGTCTTTGTGTTAGGCAGAGACCTGAAGTCAGGAGGCAGTTAGCCTAACATAGCATAAAAACTTGGAGCTAGCTCAGCCAGGCTTTGGCTTATGCTAAGCTAGGCTAATTGCCTCTATACTTCTCACAATTTCTTTTTAAAGGACCAGTATGTAGATTTTAGTGGCATCTAACAGCATGAATGAATGTTATGAGACATTAAATACTGAACTGTAGTAGCCAAAAACACAACTCAGTAAAGTCACTTATACTGCAATGCTCACGTAAGCTAACGTTAGCCACTATAAGCTAATGGTCATACCACAATAACTGGTTGCTACAGCAACACTGGAATGAAGTGTTGCCAAGACTCCAGGAAGTCACTGCACCCGGCTGCTCCTGTCCAGAAACACATTTACCTCCCTGCTTCTAGCCTTTATGCTAAGCTAGGCTAATCCCATCTCAACACACTGACATGGGATCGGTATCTTTTCCTTTAACTCTCAGAAAAGAAGTAAATAAAAGTGTTTATCACAGTGCTAAACTTTTTCTTTTAAAGGACCGCTGTGTAGATTTTGGTAGCATCTAGCGGCTTGGTTGGGTTTTGAATGACAGTGACGCAAAACACGCAAAAAGCAGCAACTGTAGCCGCGAACGATGACGAGTTATCTGATGATGTTTAATGCTGAATTGTTGCAGCACAAGTCCAGTCTACAAACATGGCTCAGTAATGTTGTAAAGTCTATCTAAAGTTGAGACTGCGTTGAATTTCAACACTTGCATAATCTCCCTTTATCTATATGTCGATGTTTGTGTTTTGAATTTATAAAAACAGTTTCACGGCAGCTTTGTCAACGAGGATCCGTCTGCGTCGGCATTTAGAGGTGAAATAAAGGTTGTTGTTGTTGATGATAATTCTTGGATTACAGTCAGATTAAATCTGGATTATATCACCTCAACTGTGATTATTTCCAGCATGGAAGCCGGATTAAATTGTGTCTGATATGTGCAGATTAGGTGTGAACTAATCCCGTAATCAGTGTGATTCCCGTCTTTGGCTGGGCATCAAACCTCGGTACTTTTTTTTTTGGTGGACTCTGAAAACTACTGCTCGAGTCAGGATAGATTTGTAATCTGGTTCATTTATTCACTTCAAGGTGGGTCAGATTAAATAGTTCCAACATCAAAAGTTTATTTAAGGAAAGTTCTCCTTCTTCTTCTTCTTCTGTTGAAGAAGGCTGAAGATTCAGAAAAGTATCTCTCAGTATTTCCTCTCAGCTCATCACTTCCTACTGAAGATGTAAATCTTTCAAAACATCCCACAAACATAATTTTCAGTCATTTCCTAACAGACAAACAAACAGGAGGAAATAGTGCATTTGTCAGGGACTATTTTCAGCAGTGGATGAATCCATATTTGGTGCTCTAGTTGTATTTGTGGCAGCAGGAGGGCGGATAAATAAACTACAGTGTGTTCATGGTGATGAATGTGTGGCTCATGACTGGATGGTCACAGAGATTTATTAGACTTGTTTGTAGATATTTGCAGATGTTTGTTTAAAATCATGTTCAAACTCAAAAATATGTCTCTGGCTGCCGCCATACTTGGCATACAAAGATCAGCAAAGACCGTCCACGCTCTTAATCCTGCATAACTTTAAGCCTTAATATAATGTGAACAGGTGAGTTGTATATAAATTCACCCTCAGTACAGTTGTCATGAACGGGGAAATTAGCTATAGAGACCAAAACTGTTTTTGTACCAGGCTGTAAACATGTTTATTTCTGCTGTGAAGTTTTTAACATGGGGACTTATGGAGACTGACTCACTTCTGCAGCCAGCCTCAAGTGGACGTTAGAGGAACTGCAGTTTCTGGCTTCATATCACGGACACTGAGGTTGATGTTTGATCCAAACTCCAGTGTTAGGATTAATATTTTTCAAATAATTGAACAATTTCACTGCACACATTCGAGAGGAGGTCACAGAATCTGCTGTTGCGCTCCAAACCAGAGACAAACTATTGATTTCACTGAGCTCCTGCTTATTTACCTGTCAGACAGCTAACTGATGAAAGTCTGATCTCCTCTCTGGTGGAAACACACTCAGATCAGACCAACTTAAAGTGACACCTAAAAAGATCTGAAACGCTGTTTGAATTATTTTGTGCTCACAGGAAATAAAGCTGTTGTTTAGAAAGTCGTGCTTCCCATGCAGTGCCTCTGCCCTCTTGTTTACAAGGGGTTGATTATGTAAGAGCACACACACACACACACACACACGAATAGAAGATAACATTTATTCAACATAACCTCTCGGTTAAACGTGTTTAAACACTGACGACTTTTGTCCGTTTAAAAGTCAGAGAGGACGATGAGGAGTGACTTTAATTCTGGAAACTGAGAGCAGCGACATAAAAACATGCTGGACGTTCAGATTTAATCATGTAATCTTATCTTGGAAACATTTTCTGATATGCTAAAGGTCAGCTATACTCTGTGTTACAGCATGGAGCCATCAGAAGGACTCTGGATGAATAATGACACCTGAGCAGGTGAGACAGGAGCTGAAATGAAGTTCAACGTTTCTCAAACTTTTTACGCTGTTAAAATACAGTCGACCCTGTTCAGCTGCAGACAGTTCGTTTGTTCTACACTGTAAAAAAATCTTTACATTGTAAAACATGTAAAAGGCCATAAAATATGCCATCAGTCATATTTCAAAGCCTTTAATATTTTATTATACACCTTTAAGGGAATGTATACAGAATAAAGTAAGATTTAGTGGTAGTACTTAATTATACAGTAAAATACTGTAATATTTATGTTTTTTTACTGTCATGGTTTGGCAGTTTTAACCATAAAATTTACAGACATTTTGACATATGCAATAAAACACTAACCTTAAACATGAAATCAGCAGTACTAATGTCCTTTTACTGTAATATTAGAAGAAGTTATACTGTATTTATTACGGTAAAATATGGCAACCACAGCTGACAGTATTTTACTGTAAAAACATTTTATTTTTTCAAAGTTATATTTTATGGAAAAACCATCATTTATATTACATTTTTAACCTTAACCGTGAAATCAGCAGCACTAACATCTTTTTACTGTAATATTATTAAAGGTTAAACCGTGTTTATTACGGTAAAAAGAACAGCTCTCTCTCTAACCTGCATGGCGGCGGTATCAGTCTGATGTTGACACAAAATGAAAAACTCATTTTAAATGAAGCGCAGTATTTTGATAGTATTATATGTTTTTAAATGAATTTATTTCAGGTTTGAGGGTCAGTGAGTTTCTTTTGGTGATCGGATGCTTTTCTTTGTGGTTGATGACAGTAAACTGAGAATAAAAGTAATCTGATACTTCACAGTGAAGTATTCAAAGAAAATGACCCTCGGATCGATCGATCAGCTTCCAGCTGCATCTCCTCCGTCACGTCTTTGGCCCTCAGTGTTTTCTCACTCCATCTTCTCTCTGATATTTCTGTCTCCATGTCCACTGCTCGGGGTGATAATGTGGTGTCTGCACTTCTGCACCCTCCACAGATTAACCACGCTTTTGTCGGGTGGAGGTTGTGACAAAGCGAAGCCCCTCCCCTCCTGCTGACCCGGGGCTTTCAGCATGGCCCCTTGCCAGGGGAGGCTTTAAAAGGGTGGGGGCGCGTGCCTCCTCTCACTCCCACGGCAGGACAACCCAAGGGCATCAAAGCAAGGTGAGTCCCTGTCCCCTCACCCAGCACAGCACAGCACAGCACAGCACAGCACAGCCAGGGTTGGGGAACACAGCCGGGACATCAGCCGCTCCTTTCCCTCCCCTCTCTCTCTCTTTTACATCCACACTCACAAAAATCCCCCAAACACAGGAGCCACCCGGGCTCCAGGGCCCGAAGGCCGTCACTCGCACCAAGTGGGTGGGATAAACATCGGCGACGGTGGTGGTGGAAAATCTGAGCTGGGAGGAAATGGGCAGAAAATAAGATAAAGAGATAGAAAGGGTGGGAGAGAGAAGTGAAGCCTCTGGCCTCTTTCACCCTCTTCATTTTTGTCTATAAATAGCTGCTGGTGCTTCCAGTCGAGGGAATTATTCATTCCGGCTGATTTTAGTATCATCCAGGCCTGAAACACGCACAGTGTGTCGGGAAGAGTCGGGAAAAACCCTGAAGTTTGGTTCTGATGATTAGAGGCTCACCTGTTGAGCTGTTTTTGGGTTTAAGTCTCAAAGTTTGATGTCTGACTTTCCATGAATCGACTGCACGTTTGTCGTTGTGACCTCTCCTCAATGTCTCTTTTTTCAATATTTCCCCTCCAGACAAGATGACTCACCACTGCACCAAGTTCTCCGGCCACTGGAAGGTGAGTCTCTCAGATTCATTACCTCGCTGGAGGACCTTTCAACCTTTCCCCTGAGAGGTTTACCGAGAAGGAGCATCATTTGTCACTGACATGACTTTCATTTTTCCCAGTTTTCACGTCCCGGTTCTTTAGCGCTCACACGTGGTGACGTATTCGTGTTTTTCGTGTCTCCCATCAGATCATCGTCTGGGACGAGGAGTGCTTCCAGGGCCGTCGCCATGAGTTCACCTCCGAGTGCTGCAACGTGATGGAGTTCGGCTTCGAGACCGTTCGCTCCCTGAGGGTGGAGAGCGGAGCGTGAGTGAACGGATGTGCAGAGATGATCAGAAAATATGACGCGTGATGTGATGAGATATTAACTGTTCTTCTCTTCGCTCAGCTGGGTCGGCTACGAGCACGCCTCCTACCAGGGACAGCAGTTTGTCCTGGAGAGGGGAGAGTACCCCCAGTGCGATGCTTTCGGAGGCAGCAACGCCTACCACATCGAGAGGATGACCTCCTTCAGACCTATCGCCTGTGCTGTGAGTTTCACACCTCCTCCACTCTGTCAGACACTTTGTGTGGATGTATTCCTGACTCCTGAGCTCCGTTTGTTCTCCCTACAGAACCACAGAGAGTGTCGTATGACCATCTACGAGCGCGAGAACTTCATGGGCCGCAAGGGCGAGATCGGTGACGACTACCCCTCCCTGCAGGCCATGGGCTGGTGCAACAACGAAGTTGGCTCCTTCAGGGTCCAGTCTGGAGCGTGAGTGCACCACATTTTTTCTTTTTCCTGCTCACCTCGCTTCAGCGGTTCAAAAATAATCCTGGTCTGACTTTCACAACAACAATCTGTTGCAATGTTTCATCAACGCTTCCTTCTCTCTCTGTGATTTCTCAACAGATTTGTGTGCTACCAGTACCCTGGTTATCGCGGATACCAGTATATCATGGAGTGTGATCGTCACTGCGGGGAGTTCAAACACTTCAGGGAGTTCGGATCCCACTGCCAGACCCCTCAGATCCAGTCCATCCGCCGTATTCAGCAGTAACAACCTACCCAGGAACCCTTTCTCCCATGTGACCTTAACCTTTGACCCCCCTCCTCCCCAGCTTTCTGCTGAATAAACTGTCTTTCTTAAACCTTACTGACTTCCAACAATGTATCTGCTTTTCTAAGAGAAGACAGGGTTACACATTCCACACTTGATGATGATGGTGTAAAAGAGGCGAGCTGGTGTCAGTGTTTTGGAAATAAAGGTTGAGATGGAAAAAAAAACTCAAGTTGTAATGGAGTTTATAGTTTATTACACAGCAGAGAAGCTAAATCAGACAACTTAGCAGCTGAAACGACGAGTCGGTTCATCGATTAGTCACTTTTATTTTTCTGAGTAGTCCTCGCATTTAAGAAGTCTGAACATATTCAACTTTAATGTGCTTAAAAACCTCTTCCATCAAGGTGTGTGAAGCTGATTCTAACACATATAATAATACACTTTATTTCTATAGTGCACTTCAAAACAGAGTTACAAAGAGCTTTACAAAAAAGCAAATAATACAATAAGTTAAAAGCAATAAATCAATAAAAACCTGAATAACATGAGCCAGAGATACTCTGCAGCTCTGATCTCTTCAGGTCAGTCTGCAGTCTCAGAGACTGTAAAGTTTCTGTCACCTCTGTGTTTAAATCTGGACCAGAAGAACCAGGACTGACACGCCTGAGGATCTCAGAGACAGACAGAGAGGACAGAGCCTCTCAGGGCTTAAAACCACGATGATATCTGTCTGTCTCACTTTGTCAATATTTTGTGATATCCACTTGTGGATGTCTTGAATGCAGCTTTAAAGGCTGCCTGGATCCTTGAAGTGATTTGCCTGGTCACACTTTAAACAGATATAGCCGGGTATTGTCTGCGTAAAAACTGACTTCATGTTTATGAATAATGCGACCTGGCGGCAGCATGTAAATGGAGACCAGGACTGGACCTGGACTCTTTCTACATAGATCAGGTCTATGCTGTACTCTTTATAATATTATTTACAGAGACCCAACAATTCAAACCACGAGCAAACACTGAGCGGCAGTGGAGAATATTAACTGACCAAAATGATCCAAAAAGTTGCAGCTAAATTTATTAAATCAGCAAAAGATCACTTTTTCTGCGTATTTGCAAATGAGCACATTTAAGAGCTGAAACACTGAAACACTGTTCGCCTGTGTGGGATGATTAAAGACGGAAATCTGTAAAGGAGTTTTTTGTGCTGAAGTTCAGATTAAAATGACTCTGTCATGTTTTTTTTCTGTATGTGTAAGATATGTGAAGCTAATTCTAACACGTTTAAAAGTTGAAGTAATGAGTCAGTTATAACAAGTTTAGACCAGAGTTGTGAGGAAAAACAGAGAATATTTAGATAATTTAGATTTTTGTGCTAAAAAATTGACCAAATTTATCAAAACAAGTTGCAGCTTAATTAATTAAATCAGTAAAACATGTTGCTTTTTCCTGCATGTTCACAGTATTAAACATCTCAAGTGTTTAACTCACTGATCTATCGCAGTGTATTTATTAGGAGCATTACCATTACTGGCCAGGAAACGGCACTGCGTGTCCACGAAGAAAACATGAAAACAACAACACATCCAGCTCTCTGCCTGTGTGTGTGTGTGTGTGTGTGTGTGTGTGTGCATATAGAAATAAACCTCTGACTGTGTGTGTAACGTGACATGATCAGAGGCTGCAGCAGCAGCTGCTGCTTCGTGACCATCCAGGAAAAAACAGCTTATTTAACGCATCATGAGAGGCACAGATGAACATGTTAAACGTGCTGCAGCTTATTCAAACAAGGCCTACATGTGTCGCTCTTTATTTCCCCTGCACACACACACACACACACACACACACACACACACACACACACACTGCTTATTTCCCAGTAAGTGTAAAAATAAAAGGGGAAATAAATGATTGTGCATCTGTGGTGATAACATGTTTATATGCATATTTTTATTTCTGGTTCAAATGTAATATAAATAGCTGAGCCCTCCCAGCAGACGCCGTTCATGCGGTCCACCTCCAGCCTGCAGTGACCCGCTCCGTGTTTTACGAGCCTCTCCCCGCCGCAGTGGGAGGAAGTTGAACCACAAAGCGAGTAGTGCCACTGTGCGAGCACATACATATATATATATATATATTTATATATTTATATAAATATATACACAGAGAAAAATATATCGAAGAGGACTTCAGTTGAATCATGTGCCATATTGGAGCCGAGAAACGAGCAGCTTGATCCGGAGGAGCGGCACACTGTGCGGGCGGAAGGCAGCGGACGGACCCGCGTAGCTTCTTCAGCCATCAAGCCGACTGAGAGCACCATCAGCACGGATACACTCGACAGGCAGGAGTCGCTCGGAGCAGCAGCGGCGACGACGAGACGACGGAGAGCCCGCCACCACCACCACCAGCACCAGCACCAGCGCCGTGTACCCGAGGGGTGGTCACAACTGTTGTCAACCACCACCCTCCACCTCCCGCTCCACCACTGCTCCTCCGCTGTCTTATCGGTTAACCGCGGCGAAGAGAGGGGGGAGAAGTTGTCGGTTAACGAGCGAACTACCGCCGGCCAGCAGCGCTCCCAGCGCGCCCTCCCCCTCCTCCACCTCCGCCAGCCTCGGCGTCACCGTCAACCCCGCGGTCGGTAGCTCCGCGCTGGGTGTCCGAGCGAGCGGAGGTACCCCACCACACGTCCACCATCCACCCCTGAAACGCTGCTCGCACTCCCCGGGCTCGGGGTAGCTCAAACAGGCAGCTATGGATTATCTGAGGCTGTTTTTTCTGGTTGTTTTGACGCCGCTCGGACTCTCGTGGACCCGATTTTTTTATGTTATTTTCGGACACTGCTGCTGGAGAAGACTTCCCCCCTCCGCCGCCGAGAGGAGTAGCCAGTTCACCCGCAGTACGTTAGCCTAACGTTATTAAGTAAATCAGGTTGAAATCGAGGTAGCGTCGCTGTTACTCCGCCAACTGGTGACTCTCCTTGCTGCTGGCAACAAGGGGCATTTTCACGGTGTATTTGGTTAAAATACTCCAAAAAACTCGATGTATAAAATTGATTAATCACTCGATACGCCTCGATAGTTAGCCTGGTGGCTAGCAGGGTTAGCTCGCTAGCTAGCGTGGTGGCTAACTAACTAGCAGCAGACGGAACCTGAATATCGACACTGGCCGGCGGGCTTTAGGCGTTAATTAAACCGCCTTAATTGGATTGGACTCGGGATTTTTTGGTGCTAAAGAAAGCCTCTTAAAGGTTTAATCGTCTTTCTTTTTTCCGGGACGTTTGTGTGTCTTGTGTGTGATTGATGAGCCGTTAGGGAACATTTCAGCCCCTGAACGTTACACAGGAAGCGAGGAGGGCAGTGAAGGCAACATAAACACAACACGGCGGCGTGTAGGTTTTTAGCTGCTTTTTAAATGGAGCTTTGTTCGGTTTTATTCGTGCCAGCACTCATCTGAGATATTGTGTTTTTGAGTGCACGTTGAAGGATTGAAGCTGCGGCAGCCTCGATGATCCACATCTCAGCCTGTCACCACCTCGATTTCCTCAGTTTTCACGTGTTTCATGACTGTCAGCTCACATTAGATTGACATTTCTTTGCAGCACTGGAGACAGGAGGACCAGGACAGTGTCCCCCCACCGCCAGAGAGACCTGCGAGGATCTGACAGCATCCTGGTGCATCTCTGTCTCATCAGCACAGAGGCCTCAGCAGCTCTAACACGCCCTGCGTTTGTTGATTTTATTTATTATTGTATTTCTTTGCACTAAATTGGATTACAAGGACGCTGCATGATATCTCCTCCGTCTGCACCACCCACCCCGATGTCTTCCCTCCTCTCTGCCTCCATGATGGTGCTCTGAAGGCGAGGTGAGGCGCAGACACCGCCGCTCTCAGCTGCTTTCTGCCCGCTGTCACGCCACCTTTTTGAGACGGGGGTGCGCGCTGGATGTTGTTGGGTCGTATCTGCCGGTGCCGGTGCTGGTGTTGGTGCCCCACCCTTACCCCGTCAAACCAGAACCCGTCCCACCCAGCCAGCGTTTAGTTGATTGATTTATTATTTTATTTTTTTAAAAAAAGTCGTCCCAGAGGGTCGAAAGATATGGCGGACCTCGAAGCGGTGCTCGCCGATGTCAGTTATTTGATAGCGATGGAGAAGAAACAAGTCTATCCAGCAGCCAGAGCTGAGCAAAGAAAATCATCCCCTGCCGAGCCCAGGTAATAAACACACACACACACACACTCTTGCACAGAGCTTTAATGTTGTGCTGCTTGTTGTCTTCAGACAGGTGAAGCTTTGTGTGCATGCTCTGCAGCCTTATAGGAGATGGAGCGTGCTTCCTCTCTCTCTCTCTCAAACCTGTGACTGTACTGTAGATGCAAAGTGAAACATGACTGTTACACACACACACACACACACACACACACACACGCACATCGTGCAGTGGCTCTCCAAACATTTGCATACTATTTTTACACAACTCACCAACAGGTTAAGCAAATCTGGTAGCTTCTGGGGATTTGGGCCTTGGGACATTTGTCTCAGCCTGAAAGCAGGCGTCTCGCCGTGGGCTTGTGTTGTGTGTAGCATGTGTCAGGCGTGTGCTGGAGGTGGAAGTGGAGGATGCTGCTGCTGCTGCTGCTGCTGTTGTGGTGGTGTTAGGCGCAGCGTGAGCCCTTGCAGTGCAGTTCAGTATCTGCAGCTCCTGCTTGATCTGAAACCCCCACCACCCCTCGCTCCTGTTCCTGCTCATCAGCAGCGTGTGAGCCCATCAGATGAGACCTACTCCGATCTGATTGAAATAAAACTACCACCCAAGCCTCCCCTCGCCCTCAACATCTACACATAATTGCACATCCTTTTGTCCCTGCAGCACCCAGCGCTCTCTCTCTTCAGACCTGTTTCTTCTCTTTTTGTTGGCGTGAGACTCTGAAGAGGATGTGGTCTGAAAATTGGTTATCGAGAGAGTCGCTTTCCATACGAGGCTTCTTTGTGTAAATTTGACAGTGCGTTTTGGGTTTTTAGTCAAATGATAACCTGTGTGTGTGTGTGTGTGTGTGTGTGTGAGTAGAGCTGATCTTGGCCGGCAGTTGGCACCACTGTCAGATTTCATCAGCGCTCGCTGTGTTTACGGTGAAACACCTCGGACCTCAACGTTTAATTCATCAGGTTATCGACACCCAGAGTGAGCCGTGGTCCAGCCGCGCTGATGAACATGAAGCCCGACGATTTCCAGCTGAAATGACTTAATTAGAGGAAATATTCTGTCGAATGTAATTAAATGTGCGACTCGTTGACTGGCCTTACGTGCATTAGAGTTTGTTAGCTCATTCGTCTGGGTGGAGTTTTTGCTAAATGTGTGAGCTGATGCTTTCAGACAGTCGCTGGTTTGGTTGGCGTCACCGTGGTATTAAATGAACTGCAGACGCCAATATACAGAAACAGCGCTTCATCTCTGTTGAGTTAGTTGGCATCGGCGGCGTTGCACATCCCACCTCGTGTTCAAGGTGACAGAAGCCGGCCCGCAGGAAGTGAAGCCACAAACTGCAATTCCTCAAACGTCCATGAGGCTGGCTCCAAGTGAGTCAGTCTCCATAGTCCCCATGTTCAAATGTCAACTTCACAGCAGAAATAGAAACATGTTTACAGCCTGGTACAAAAAACAGTTTTGGTCTCTGGCGTGAAGAAATCAACAGTCAGATTTTCTGTAGCTGCCTCACGAGGAGAAAACGTCTCGACAGCGAGACGCTGCGTGTGCTGTTATAATGATTACATGATATTTGACAAATTGACTTTCAAAGTGACTTTTTGAGATTAAACAAATTTGCTCTGAAACGAGGACTAGCATCGCATGAGGTCATTTAAGACTGTTGAAGGAACACACAGCTGAAACCTGTTTACAGCCCTGCAGGCCTCCAGAGATCGCTCTGAAATCTCCCTCACTGTGCTAACTGTGTTAACTGTGCTAACGACAAACCAAGTTTTATATATAGTCCAGAAAGTCTGTGTGGCAGTGTATCGCCCAGTGAATGTGTCAGGGTTGAACTGTCGTGAGAGCAGCGCAATACGTGCTGGAGTTGACTTGCATGTGAAGCGTGGTGGCCGAGGCTCACGCGTTGGTCCAGTCTTGTTAGCTTTTACTTTTGTGTCTTTAAAAACTGCAGCGAGACTCGTTCGTTTGTTGACTCAGTTAATATCTCGGGTTTAGTGCCAAGTTTGCAGTGTAATGTCTACGAGATGATGGATTGATGAGCCAAGTCACAGGTTGTACCAGCACTTTCCCCTGAAGGAGAGAAGGCGTTTGTTTTATTAAAGTTTAAAGTTGTTAATGAGAGACGAAACGGTTGGACATCTTAACGTGAGGACTTATGAGACTGACTCGCTTCTGCAGCCAGCCTCAGTGGGCGTTTCCTTTAGCAAAAGCGAACTCCAGGGCGCACTATCAGTTAAAACTTAATTACTCGATTATCTCCATCCTCGATTTATTTGGATCCGAACCCGTCAGGCGCTCCGGTTCAAGTTGAGACCAGATGTTTCTGTTTTTGAGAGCAGAATGCTGATCGACAGTCTGTGAGACTGGTTTTAGCTGAACATCAGCGGCGGCTCCTAGTTTGTAAAAGAGAGTGAGGGTCGGGGTCAAAATAAAACACAAATCATTTACGATGATTAGAAGCATTTACTTGGCAGAGCTAGCAGTGAAGGTTTACTAACAGCTGACTTAAAACATGGACGTGCACGTCAGCACATCAAAATAAACTGTGTGTGTGTGTGTTCAGTGTTAGTTTGTGGACAACAGTGGAGCTCAGTGACAGAAGAAACCAACAGGTCGCTTGTCTGCGCTAAGTTCAGGCGATGTGTGTTTGGATCTAACCAGGATCATCTCGTTTGGCGCTAGACCACCATGGTGAGTTCACGCTCCCTCGTTAGGCGCTCAGTGGAAATCCGGGCTGCTAATCCGAGGATGACAACCATGTGGCACCCGGTGCCCGGCGGTAACCAGCGACGCTTCGACTGATTATCCGCGTTATCAGTGAGAGTCACCCAGTAGCGACGGACCCGAGCCTCGACCAATAATGATTTCATGGTAGATATGAGCTTTATTTATTTATACTTGGGCGGCTCCAGATAAAACCTAATGGACTCGTAAAAGCTGCGATTTGAACATTTGCACGAAGCTAGGTCATCTTCATCGCGATATAACGTGTCTGATGGGCCTTGGGTGAGGCGGTCGCGCCCGGCGTCGTCATCGCAATTTGGAGCAGACAGTAAGCAGCGTCTGTGAAGCCCGGCTCTGAAAATAGCAGATGACTCGATAAAGGGCGACGTGTTGAACTTTTCTGTGCATGCTCGGCGTTAGCGGCAGCAGCAGTTGTGCATGTGTGAAGCTCTCCGCCTGCATGCTTGTAGCAGTTAAATGTGGCACTTTGGAGATCGCGTGGTGCTGCCACATTCTCTGCAGGCCGAGGCTGTGTCCTCTGGCAGCGAGTGAAGACTTTGACAGCAACACTGGGCGGTCGAGATGAGAGAGGCGTTCAGTGGGTGGAGGAGGAGGGCGTTATAGAGACATCCATGGAAGAGGCAGAGACATGGCCGGAGTTATCGGGTGGAGATGGAAGTGATAAACGAAGCCATGAGTTTCCAGTGTCGATGGACGGAGAGATCGAGCCAGAGCGTCTCATTGTCACCGTCACGACGTGTCCTGTTAGCACAGACTCCCAGATCAAGAAGGAGAGAGGAAGACCAGCGCTCGAGCAGGCTTCTCATTTTTGATCTGTGAGCTGCTAACTGTCACCGACCAGCAGGTGGCGTGTTAGACACAGACTCCCTCTGTGATGTGTTGGGTATATGAAGTGTGTCAGACCAAAACATGGACGCTCGGGCCCCAAACCAGTTATCTAACCTCGTAAAACTCACTTCAAACACGACAGAAACAAAATAAAACTCAACAAACGCCAACGCTGCATCAGTCAAATCGGCCTACAATGGCAGCGGCGCGGAAATGCGTCCAACGCTAACCTCACCACGAAGTGAACAACAACAAAATAAAGTCACAAAAACTGTCTTTATTAGTCTATTAGTCTTTAGTAGTCTTTCCAGCTCTTGTTTGGTGGAAATAAATCATTAATTTGTCGAGTTGGTAGCGAGGCAACATCCGCAATACGGCTGGCGTGTGGCTAATGCTCATGATAATGAACCAACGGCCCGAAGCCACACTTTGGACGTTACATCACTATGACCGCGCCTTGGTCGGTTTTCTGCAACCTGGGTAATGATCTCGTGGCGACCCGCAGACTGTCTAAAACCTGGGCGTAGTCTCGTAGCGACCCGCCAGACTGTCTAAAACCTGGGCGTAGTCTCCGTGGCGACCCTGCAGACTGTCTAAAACCTGGGCGTAGTCTCTGGCGTTCTCTTCACGAGTTCTCAGAGGAGTGGGTGAGGTTTCGTCACCTCGCGGCCCGTTTGAGTCCGATCTGTCTGTTTCTGCGCTGCAGATTTCATTTTGGAGCGATTATTTCTGTAATTGCATAATCTGGCAGTTCAACCGGAGAAGAAACGTGGACGGTGTAATCGTCGTCACACAAGGTGCTAAATCCTGAAGTAACATCACTCAACTGCTGCTGCTGCTGTGTTCAGCCTTCAGCTCTCATCGAGGAATCTGAAGTGAAGCCAAAACCTTTGTGGATTAACGAGAAATGACCGCTCGTCTGCAAATCCTCAATTTGTCTTTGTTGCCATTCACGCCCGCTCAGTCCTGCGAAGCAGGAAAACTGGTTTCAGACTCTGACTTGTTCTCCAGGTTCAGAGTCGTTGCATGCTGCAGGCTGAGGTGATCTTCACGTGTTTGCATCCTCACGACAATTAACGGTAAAATAAACGTTACGTGCCTACGGCTGCAGCTATTGAAACGTCAGCGGCGTCCTGTCGATATGTTCATATTTACACTTCCTGTAGTTGAACAGTCGCCGGCTGCTGTCAAATCTTCATGGCTGGCAAAACCAGCAGAAAGTGTTAAAATCTGCATGTGCCCTGACCTTTAAGTCAGACTGAGACACACACACACCTCTGCACACACACATCGCTGGGTTTGGTTAAAATTCTGTTTAAATATGGGAACGCACCCCGAGCCGAGCCACGCGGCGTATGAAATAAAGGTATGGCATTGTGCAGCTATTTAGGAAGCCGTGCCATGTAGGTCAGGGTCTCCGTCAGGCCTGCTTTGTCATCGCGATGGCTGCGGTGTTTTATTTTATTTTTAAGGTCACCCAGGAGGCGGCAAGCGTTCCCGTGCTTTAGCTCTGCGCCAACAGCTGCTGGAGCTGATGCGGAGGCGGTTGTAACATCAGGCCAGGAAGGTGCAGCGCCCGGACCGAGCGGTACCACGAGTGCCACGGCTCCAGCTCACAACCGACTGCCAGTTTCAGACACTTTGTCAGCTGGACGGTAGCACAATGGTCCAAACACTGCAGGTCAAACCTGTTTCTTCTTCTTCGGTGGAGTTTAGCCTGCGAGACTTCTTGACTTCTCAAATTTGACATTTCTGCTTGAAAAAAAAGCGAAGCGAAACTGATTATCAAAAGAAAAAAAGTTGCTGATTAGTTCTTTGATTCATTTAAAGACAGAAATGTTCAGCTTTGTGTCGATGAATGAAATCCTGTAATAATATCTATCTAGCATGGATGATCGTTATCAACAACAACGGACTGCGTATCCGTGACATCAGTTCTTCTTCTTCTTTACCTAAATCTAAAAATGGGCAAGGGCGGATCATGAGGCGCGGCAGTTATCAATAGATAATCTGCTCCGAGTGATCGTTGTATCAGACTACCCCAGCGAGGGTTGGCGACAGTCTGAGCAGCTGTAGTTTTCTGTATTCACGGTGCTTCGTAACTTCCAGAGCTGTGACCTCGTCACGAATGTGAAATCAGGCTCAGCATTTCTGTGTTTTTCAGTGACATCAGACACATTTTGAGACACTCAGAGCTCCAAGCCTGCAGCAAACACCTCAGCTATCAGTGCGCTGTTCCCGATTGTGCTTTATAATCATTATAGCAGCACACGTGGTAGCGTTTAATAAGCTGTAACCGTGCACTTGGTGAAATATGGTGAAAAATGTTCAATACAGTGAGCCACATTCGTTCACACGTGACGGCCCGCCACCATACATGTTCAGTGTCATGGCAACCCCCCTCCACCCCCCTGTAGATAATACTGCCCCCTTGTTATCCTTGCCGTGCCAGCAGTCATCCTGTCACTCAGACTGCTGGGTCGCGTGGGAACTCCGGTCATCTGCTCCCAGAAGCCAGCGTCCATGTTGGCGATAAGTAAATCGTTAATAGTGAGAGTTTCTCTGGTGTGAAGCTGCTCATGACAAGCTCTGCGCGTCAGACTCTAAGTGGGACACTGTGTTTACGTTTTTATATTAAAAAATCACCGGTGTGGTTCACGATGACGTTTGTTTCCATCACGGCGTCGGCTCAGCCGACGCGCCGACCGTGTCAAGCACGTGTGTGTTTTATGCCCCTGTTACGGTAATATCTTAATATGGCGTCGAGCTGTCACACAAATGATCCCGAGTCAGCTGCTCATGATTCAGCGCAGCACACACACACACACACACACACACACACACACACAGAGGCCTCCTCTGAAAGAGGAAGTGTTTACTTCCTAGGTTCTTGTTCCTGTCGCCGCGGCTCTGCAGCTGAAATGCTGCATCCACTCCTCGTTCCCACTCCTCCTCCCATGAATAAACTCGGCCTGCGCTGGTGCCCAGTAACATTCACACAAGCAGCCCAGTCACCGGCCTCAGTTTGTGTTCTGTGATATTCTGAGTCCATGAGTGTGGAGAGGTTCTGTCTACAGGAGGTGACTGTGGCGGCCGGGCGGTCGGGCGGCTTCTTCTGCGCCTCGGTGGTCTCCATTTTGGCTACGTGGCTAAGAGAAGGAGCAGGAGCTGAAGAGGTTAAGCGATGAAGTTATGCGATGTGGTTTATGTTCAAATTTTAGCAGTCAGATGTTAGCGCTAACGCTCCCTGGCTGCAGCGTGATGCAGAAAAAGCGGAAAATGTTTCCATGCGTCGGCGTACCAATTGAGACAACACTGCACTACACAGGAAGTTCATTGCCCGACACTGGGGGCTGGCTCCGGTCGATGGCGTCCGCCCAGTGATCATGTGATGAAGTGAACTCGTCCCAAGCCGTCGATGGTTTGTGGTCAACTGATCTGGACCAGACAAGTGTGTTTTGCTCTGCACCAAAAACCTTTTAAATGCTCCATTATGTAGGTTGCAAAGGGTGGAAAAGTTCTGGTAAGCTTCCTGAAACGTTCCAGAAACTTTCCATTGGTAGTTGATCTCTAGGATTTGAGATATTCCAAAACTTACGATATGTTCACTGATCAATAAGCGAAACTCAATAAATCAGCGTCTTTTTGTAAAATTCCCAGTTTATTCCATAAATTCCATGGAAAGTTTCCAGTAATGAAAAATTCCCGGAAATTTAGTCGCCTCCGTCATCATTCAATTCCATTCGCCTCCTGCGCCTGGTTGAAGTGGCGTTTTATTTGTTCCTGCTGAAGTCAGCTGATCGTTTGTTTACGTCTTCATGAGGAACTGTAGCGTTAAACCTGATGAAGGTCGACCTTTTCTTTCTTCATCAGAAACAAACAGCCAGAGAGGAGGAACACGTCTGTGAGGATGATGAAACACTGAACGTGGATCAGAAACCGTGGCGTCGGCTGTAAAACATTTTGTGCGTTATTGACATCGCGGTGTCGGAGGCTTCGTTCAGTCTGATTGTGTTTGTAGAAAACAACAGCTCGCTGCCTTGGTTATTAACTGCCATACATTAAAGTGCTCTGAATTATTAATGCGTGTTCTGCGGTCCACGTACGTCCATAACTCCAGACAACACGCCTGCAGGTCATGTGGCGTCAGATCCTGGAAGTCAGGATTATTCACGAGCGTGTCGGACCTACCGCGCCACGTGAGCAGCTATCTGAGTGTAAACACACTGAGTAAATTATGACTGAGGTGGTGTGGGGTGTTCCTCTTCCTTTTTCCCTTGCACATGCTCCCGGTCTTGGCACTGGCCCAGTGAGGTGTGTGCAGGTGAAGCCGGGCCACTCCCTCCGGTGCACCGGGTGCTGGCGTGTTAATGGGCCCGTGGAGGAGCGCTAATTGGTTCATTCTCCCGACTCTCCTTCTCATTATCACCCGTTCCCTGGGTAGCATGTCTCTCTCCAGGTTCTCCCCTCGCACAGCCTCCCACGTGTCCCTCACCTCCCTCCCTCCCTCCGCTCTGACTGTCAGGGGACAGGTGGCTGGAAAGTCCCAAACGAGCGGGATCCCGGCTGGAAGGTGGAGGTGGATGGAGGACGGATGGATGTGTTGTTGTTGCGTCTGGCTGAATGAACTAATAATGATGGTGTTATTAACCCTCTCCTCCCCCCTCTCCTCCCCCCTCTCCTCCCCCTTTGTGTCCACAGTATTCGCAGCGTGATGCAGAAGTACCTCGAGGAGAGAGAGGCAGGCCTGACGTTTGACAAAATCCAGCAGAAAATCAGTGAGTCTGATCACAGTTTGTCTTCACTGTCCTCTGAAGTGTCTCGCTGTGTAGAGAGAGACAGCTAAGTCAGCGACCACAGACTGTACAAAGACTGGGCGTGAGTGTCGTGGCGTCCCCGCGGGTTTATGAAGAGCCGTTCTTGAAGCTCTGTGGGCGCCATGTTTGTAGTCCTCCCTCTGCCGCCTCCTGGCTAATCTAAAATGAATGAATGACACCCACCTGTCAGTCAAACATCCCGCTCTTAATCCTGCACCAACTTTCGCCTTAATATAATGTGAACAGGTAGGTTGTATATAAATTCACCCTCAGTACAGTGTCTTGAGCGGGGGAAATTAGCTATAGAGACCAAAACTGTTTTTTTGTACCGGGCTGTAAACATGTTTATTTCTGCTGTGAAGTTGGACATTTGAACCTTAGGGACTTATGGGGGTGGCTACGTACAGATCAAAACATTTGGCACCGTCCTGTGTGGGTAATGGGGTGGTCGTCTCTGTTTGTTCAGCGCTTAGTCGCTTCCTGCTTCCTCGATTCGGTGGCGAGTGCCTCTCTGCGCCAGTGTTTCCATTTCTGGCAGGCCGGGCTGGCGAGCAGTGGTGGCGTACGGGGGACGGCCGCCCTGCGAGCTTCTGCTAGCTTTACTTACTGTTTCTCAGTCTGAGCCCCCTGTGAGAACACACTCGTTAATTCTCCCTGCTGCCTCCTCCTCCTCCTCCTCCTCCTCCACCTCCTCCACCTCCTCCTCCTCCTCCTCCTCCACCTCCTCCTCCTCCTCCTCCTCCACACCCCTCCTCTTTGTCTGCAGCTCCACTCTTTATTTCACCTCAACACACATACTCTGTGTGTGTGTGTGTTGACATTTCACCGATCAATCACATTTTCCCAGGTGATGTTCTGGCCTATCATGTATTCAGACTGAACAAAAGAAGTGACATGTGCCGAACATTTCACTTCTGTTCTTTAAGGTCAATCTGCCACAGAAACATTAATGTTAACTATTTTGCTATGTCACACTTCCTCCAGGCGCGTAAATCGTGTTCGCCAAATGTCGCTGTGAACTGAATCTGTTTGGAAGCGGCGGCCCGGTCGACGGCCTGATAATGTATCGTCGAGCTCCGGGGAGCGCTGAATGTCATATTTCACTATTCTGACATTTAATCCACCAAAAACAACGACAGCGACTACAGCGTGTGCTCGCTCCTGATTGGTCCTGCAGACACTTTAAGGATCCTCCAATCAGAGAGGTTTCACTTTTAATCAACAAACACACGCCGCGGCGCTCAGGTTTCTGTGCACACCGTTTGACGGGCCGTGTCACACTTTCGTGACTGTGATGGCGGTGTGTGCTGATCAGAGAATCAGATCGTTTAGCGTGTTGTAAAATATGTCTATAATTTATGGTCTGTGTTTATGCTGTGTTCCAGAGATGTTTGCGGTGCAGCGGGCGTGTCCGCCGGCGCTCACACACCTGGCGCCGTGCTCTGGCGTGGCAGGTAGATCCTCTGGCCGGCGTGTCCGTGTCTTCATCTGTCGCGGTGACACGGATCGATTGTTTTCGACTTCTGATGATATAAATCAGAAAAATCACGACCGTGACACTTCCAGTGAATGGCCCGGTGTGATGTTTATCGTGTCTGCGGTCTCCAGACTTCCTGTCTTAGCGTCCTCCTTCCTGTGAAGCCGAGCTCGTCCTCTGGTTGGTCGGCTGCGGGTCATTAGCTCGTCTCCCAGGACGTTCACATTCCTGCTCATCAACAGGCCGCGTTGTTGTCGAGTGTTGATGGAGGAAATCTGGGCTTTCCTCATTTAAATGTCTCCAAAAAACTCAGCCATGTTTTTTGTTTTGTTGTTTTATCCTGAATGTTTGCAGCGGGCTCAAAATCTCATTTTTATTCAGGAAACTGATGGTGCGTTTAAGGTCAGGCATCAAAGCAAGCTTCATCAGAACTGCTGCTTCTTTCTCGTGTCTTCTGCATGAATCAGCGCATCGGGACGTCGACCTTTAACCTCAACATGTTAAACATTGAAGGAAAAACTGACTCATCGTTTTCGCTTAAATGTTGATCAATCCAACGAAAAAGCGAATCATCAGCTTCCAAATCTGAGCAGGATTAGCAAGTCTGCAGGAAAAAGCGTTTCCAGCGCTCCTGATGGTCGGTGGAGTCAGCGTTGCGTTAACGGTTCCTGGCTTTGCGTGCCTTTGGTGGTCAAGTTTGAATTCAGATGTGTGTCCTCCTCGTCCCGCCGCGCACACCGCAGCGAAATCGACAGCGTTTGTATTACTCCGGGCATTCAGTTTGGAAACTGGTCCCACACAGTCTGTGTGCGAACATTTGAATGGCAAATGTGCAGCTTAGCTGTAACAGCAGAGATCTGTCGCAGGCCACCATGCGTCACGTCATGTGACCACAGAAAGCTGATCTGTGATACAAACCGTGACCGCAAACCTAAACAAGCTGTTGTAGCATCTGAGTCTGAATCATTTGAGAGTTTTTATTTGCATTTTCCAAAGTAAGACTGCGTCACAACAGACTCATTCAGGCGCCGGCGGTTTCATCTGAAAGCACTGTGGCCACAGCTTCACGTCACGGCGTGCAGCACGACTTCCGTTCCACAGAGCGTCTCTCGTCATCAGCGTTCAGCTGCAGGAGCCTCGGCAGAGTTTGCTTTTCATTTAGACTCTTAGCGTGCTTGATCCTTGGCTCCGGCGAGCCTTGTTGACTGTCATGACAACCAAGGTCAGGATGGCATGCAGCGCGCTGGAATGTTTCTCCTGAAGGGTGGGCGCGGCGTTTGCTTTCGTGTGGTGTAGTTCAGGCGCGGTTAAACGTAGCGAAAGACAAAGAAGTTTTACAGCCAATAATTGCGTCCGTAGATCAGTTTTAAAGTGAAGGCAGTTACTGTCGCAGCATCAGTTCTGTGCTGTTTTGGTGTACGGTGACATTTTGACCATTTTAATCGACCCAAAAACAGGATGTGGTCATCGTTTAGCCCTTAACTGCTCTAAATGTTCAATATTTAAATAGACACACAAATAAAACAGTGTGGTTCATACCGCCGTCTCCCTCTGAAGAGCCTCTGAAAGACCAAAATATGTTCACGGAAGAGGTTAAACCTCCGTCAGCATCAGCGTCAGTCTGTGAGCTCCGTCCATGGTCCTGAGCGGTGACACTCGTTAGCCTGTTTCTGGAGGTCCACGGTCCTATGTCAGCGGTCTCCGGTCCTGGTGAGTCCGCGGGTCAGGCAGAATCAGGGTCAGGCTGGATGGCGTTATGTAACAGACGTTCTGTTAGCTCTAAATATAGCAGAGCGTACTGGCCACAACTACCTTAGATACTTCTTTATCGTATGTAGTCGTTATTAATACTTCAGGTCTTCATGAAACAGGAAGTAGAGTCGTTAACTTCCTTATTTGTGTGTGTTTCCTGTAAAAGCGCTCAGAGGGAGGCGTGTCATGAAGATCAGAGTCAGTGTAAAGGTGAATACCTGAAAACACTGAAGACACGACTGTCCATGTTGGACAGGCAGACGCCGAAGTTTGACTGTCTTCATGTGACTGATGCTCCTCATTGGCTCTCGGCATGCTGACGTGGCGGCTGCACCGATCGACAGTCGATCACCAATCAGCCGGCGCTCGCAGTGACACGGCGACTGTGTGAATTTCGGGATGAAATAAGTCTCAGCTTTTGTGGTGAAGTTGACTCATGTTAATTTAACACAGGAGCTCGCTGCGCGCCTCGGGGAGTGTGAACGCTCCGTCTTCATCTGCACGAAGCGCTCAGTGTTTGTTCTCGTAACGTTGAAACATGGATTATCCAGCCCTGGCGGAACAATATCAGAAGTTAATAAGCGTCCTCCCTTCTGGTAGCGGTGAGGCGAGTTTGAGTCGAAGCGGAGATCTGAGCGTCGGCGAATTGATCGTGTTTTTATTTGGATTGCATCATCCCAGTCGACTTCTTCTTTCCTTATGCCTACCTTTCCTTCCCTCCCTCCTTCCTTTCCTTCCCTCCCTCCCTCCTTCCTTCCCTCCCTCCCTCCCTTTCCTTCCCTCCCTCCCTCTCCATCTGTCAGACTTCTGGAATGGATGATGGAGAGTCGCGCGTTGCCTAGCAACTGCGGTTGCCATGGGAACCCGGACCCAGAACTGCTGCTGCTGCGTCGCTTTGTCGACGGGGAGAAATGGGGTGATTAAAGGGAGAGGAATAAAATAGGTGATGAGAGAGAGAAATGGAGGGGCGACGTTAAAAAGGAGAAACAATAAAACAGGAAAGAGCGGAGTGGAGTTACCAGAATGCAATGCTATTTCATCCCTGAAGGAGCCAGGATGCGTTTGTCAACAGACCATCGCGCTCCGGTCCTCTCTCACGTCTGTCCCTTTTTATTCATCCATCTTGATTCACACTGTGTTCACATCACGGTCTGACAGGATCTGGACTCTGATGAAGTGATGCAGAACGTTCACCACGAAGCAACATCGAAATCAAACTTTACCGACAGGGCGTTAAAGGCGCTGGCTGAAATATCAAAATACACGTTCAGCGTTTGAAGCCAAATAAAGCTCCAACGAATGAGAAGTCAACAGAAAGACGCTGACGTAACGTCAGATCCTGTCATGATGGTTCTAACCGACCCGAATCGTCAGCTTTAAGGTCCATTGTTTAACTTTCAGCAGATCGCTCTTAATCCTGCATAACTTTAAGCCTTAATATAATGTGAACAGGTGAGTTGTATATAAATTCACCCTCAGTACAGTTGTCATGAACGGGGAAATTAGCTACAGAGACCAAAACTGTTTTTTGTACCAGGCTGTAAACATGTTTATTTCTGCTGTGAAGTTGGACATTTGAACATGGGGACTTATGGAGACTGACTCACTTCTGGAACCAGCCTCAAGAGACTCTCAGAGTCTTTGTTGGGAGTGTTGCTTGAACATTGTCACCTTTTATTTTGTGGTCAGATGGTGTGAAAAACAAACAGGAAACAGGAAGTAAGTCAAACGTTTGTGCTTGTTTCCTGTGTTAATGTGAGGTGAGGTGTGAAGCCATGAGAGCCGTGAGGACACAGCTGATCGGTCATGTGACTTGACATCACAGCTCAGTCGTTTCCATCGAGCGCTTCGAGCGCGACGCCTCAAAGAATCCGCGGATGGAAAGTGTCGTGTGATTTTTAGTCGGTGGTGTAAATTTCTGTGTCAGATCGACCAAAGTCGACCTCGCTCAGCGTTCAGCCTGCCAGCCGCTCTGCTGCCCTCAGCGCTTCACCTCGTGTTGCCTTCAGGTGCTGCTGGTTAACGTTGCCGTACTATTCCTCGTCTTTACACACTGCAGAGACAGACTGACAGACGTCTGCTCCTCGCTTTGTCGCCCATTTTCCATCTTTCCTCTGACCCACATTGTCCTCCTCCTCCTCCTCCTCCTCCTCCCCCTCCAGAGTTTGGCAGTAAGTTTGTGAGCGAGTGTCATCTTTTAAATTCACCACATGTCTCTCAGACAGGGAGAGTTTGAGCTCGTTCATGTTGTCCTTTCTTCTTCTGTCTTTTCGTGTTACACCGTCCGTCTGCGAGCTCGTCGGCTCCACGTGTACGGACTGATGAAGATTCAAACGTTGCTGTCGAGGCGTCCAGCCGGCTGTCCGTACGCTCACATTCTCCTGTGCGTGTAAAACTGTGTAGCTCAAACTTTGTACGCCGTGTGTCAGCTCATGACACGTTACAATCCAGTCGAGCTACAGATAGTTCACATATGAGGTTTATTCTACACAACAGAATAAACACAGTAAAAGTAAAAGACTGTAAAATATGCCACACAGTATGACTGTTTTCCTGTATACAGTGAAACAGTCAACTTCAAAACCTTTATTCATCCGTCATGTTCAGGGAATTTACAGAATGAAGTCGTATTTTACATCAGAGGCTGTTAGTTATACAGTAAAACACTGTAATATGTAATGTGTATTTTACAGTCTTCTACTCTGATGGTTTTTCACTGTAACATCTACAGACATTTTAAAATATGGAATAAACCGTGATGTTAGAAAAGATTATATCATATTTATTACGGTACAATTCTGCCAACCACAGCTCTGTCACTGTGAAATATATCATGTAATATATATTTTACCAGATTCTTGTTGAATCCTGATCAGAGCTGATCTGGTGTTAAAGTTACTCCTGATCTGAACTTCTCATTTCAGTTATCGTCACATTTCAGATCGTTTAGCTCGTTTAGCGTAGCATCGTGATCGTGTTGTGTGTTTTTAAATGAATATACCTCCACAGGCAGCTCACAGTCGTACCACAGTTTGTCTTCTCGGCTGCATTCACCTCGAGGTGTTCATGATTTCATGCGAGCTGCCTGCGTGTTCAAATGTCATGAGCTGTCGTCTCCGTTAGCATATCGAGCGCAGCATTAACGCGGCTTTGTAAACAGTTGTTCCAGGACGAGACATCCGCTCTGTCATTTGTTTTAAGGTTTGCAAACAGTCCTGTGGTGATGAAGCTGACGGCAGCCAAAGTCTCGCGTGTCAGTCAGTCGACTTCAAACCTGAAGCCGTGATGATGATCAACGTTTCTGCAGACGTTCACATTCAGGCACGCTTCCCTGAGCGCTGCAGGAGCCTGCACGGTGGAGGTTTGACCCGCGTGATGATAAAGAAGCTTCAGCAGGACTCTGCGTCCTGATCGAGGTTCAGCCGTGTGATAAATGTTTGATCAGACTGTTTGACATCAGATGTTCAGCTGCACCGACAGGTTTTTAAAATTATCATGCAAAGATCAGTTTTTTCTGCGTCTTTAGCCACAAGATAACAAACCTCAGGGGGAATTCAAGTCACGCGAGGATAAACTCGTGAGCTTTGCTCAGGTATGACTCAGGAGCCAATGAAAACACGCTGAGCAGAGCTGCAACAGCTGATCGATCGATTGTTGCGGCGACTGTCGTTGTAAACTTTGTAAACTTTCGGACCTCCGTCATACGAGACGTTTCAGGTGCTGCAGGTGACATTTAAACTCACCTGTGCTGCCTGAAGGCGGCGTATCTGAGCAGTAAGTCTGTCACGTGGACGTAAAACATGGAGGCCGGTCGAGCCGTGTCGACTGATATGAACGAGAAAAAGTCCGGCTTAGCTAACAGAGTTCTTTCTTACGGCGACGCCAAAGGGCCGTTTCATTTGGCACACGGTCAGGCAACATTTCAGCAAGGTGGCTGTTAGCCTGTGAGCTGGAGGGTGGAGCTGGCAGCTGGACAGGTGACCTCCTGGGAAGCGAACCCCCAACAGCTACGTGGCTCGTCACGCCACATATTTGCATGTTTCTGTCTGCAACCAGCTCCGAACGTCCCCTTCTGGTCCATTCCTGTCTGATCTCGGGCCAGCGTCGCCATGGAAACAAACATCATGAAATCACAATTCAACGCACGACGTCAGGCCTCCGTAATTAGAATCCATGCAGCTAATGTTAGCCGTCGTTAGCATGCACTCACACTGTCACAGCAGAGAACGACTGAGAGAGAATACTTAACATTGTTTGCTAATCCTGATGCTGTACTTGAATTGAATATCTGCCAACACACACACACACACACACACACACACTTGGCGCTGGCTCTCCTCCACCAGTAAAGGTCAGTGTATGTATAATGCAACACAGTCGTCGTCTCAGCGTCTTCGATAAGAAACTTTTTTTAAATCTTCTGTTTTCTGTTTGGTCACTGATGACTCAGCACGACACCGACGGAGACCCTGAAAACTCTTCAACAGTTTTTAAAAGATGGAAGGAGGTGCTGCTACGTAACCACCACAAAGTCCTTCCAATGATTGGAGCTTTGTTGATTTTCTTCTTTTCATTGTTGTTTGTTTCTTTAGACCTTACCGTTAGCTACTTTAGCAAGTGGTTAGCCTAAAGCTATCTGTCTGTCATAAACTGTGTAAATCACAGAGAGTCGGCGTCAGAAGAGAGAGAGCGTTTCATTGGATGTTACGTTAGTACACGCCGCGCCCCGAGTGCAGGATGACATCATTGACGAGTTTTTATGGTTTATCAGGAAACTCTAAAATTTGTATTTGAGCAGTAACGGTGTAAAGTCCTGTCACAGGCTGATTGTTGAAGATAAAGTTACTCATTAAACTCCAGATGGGACTGTAAGTGCAACAATATATAACACTGTGAGCGTACGGCTATTAACGTGAGACTGCTGTCGTCTGATCACAAAGGTTAGCTTCATGTGAGACCAAATAAACATGAATGAAGTTTAAATGAAGACCTTTAGCCCTCCTCTGCCATTATGTCCGTAGAGCCGGCTGAAACCGCTTGTCTGGCTCTGATCCAAACCTCCTCTGCTAACGGACAGTGTGCCACATGCACAGCGGAGCTAACATGCGCTAACAGCAGCTAACAAACTGAGCTAACGTAAGCTAACAGCAGCTAACAAACTGAGCTAACATGCGCTAACAGCAGCTACAGTTGGCAGCAGTTTGCTTCACTATCAGGAAACTCATGACGATAAACGTGATTTAACAGACGTTAACGTTTGACGATCATTAGTCATTAATGTGTTTTTTTTATTACATGTTATTAGTGTGTGTGTGTGTGTGTGTGTGTGTGCGCTGACGATGGCCGACAGTCGTCAGAACAAGCCAGCGTGGTATTTTTAGACAGTTCAGGTGATCTCGCTAATGAGACGAAGCTCAGAGGAACTCGTGTCTGATTTGAGCTGTGTGTGTGTGTGTGTGTGTGTGTGTGTGTGTGTGTGTGTGTGTGTGTGTGTGTGTGTGTCCTCAGTAAGAGGCCATTTGTTGAATTAGCTGGGCAGTGTTGAAGTGTTCAGCGATTAAGGTTAATCCTTGAGTCTTGGTGATGTAAGAACTGTCGTTTTTCCCCTCCGTCCCTCTCTTAATGCCTCTCACACATTTTGTGTGTGTGTGTGTGTGTGTGTGTGTGTCAGTAGCACCCATTCTGCAAACAAGGGTGCCCCGTGCATCGGGCGGTGTTCATACACGCCATGTGTGGATGAAGCTTGTGAGCATGTCTGTTTGTGCCGTGGTGGTGTTGTCGGAGAGGAAGTGATGCGTCACGTCTGGAGGAGAGATAAAGGAAGAGGGGAAGACGTGAGGACGAGCGATAGGAGAGAGAGAGAGGCCAAAACAAACAGCCAGCTCCAACTGAATCACTGACGACCCCGAGGACTGTCTAAAACCTGGACGTAGTCTCTGTGACGTCCCCGCAGACTGTCTAAAACCTGGATGTAGTTTCTGAGACGTCCCCGCAGACTGTCTCGGAGGTTGACACTTGATTGGCACTAATGTCAGCAAATCGCCGTCTTCACGTTATTTCGTTAAACTCGCCTCGTTAACATTCGTCAATACTCAGATCGGTGTCGTTTCCATGGTTACCACTCGTATGCGGGCCTGTCGTTTACTCGCAAAGCGCTCGCGTGGTGAGAAGTCAGTAAAACCCAACACACACACACGCAGCTCCATTTACTGTATTAGCCTCAATAATGGACCAGGTTGTCTTGTTCTTATTCGGGCCACACACACACACACACACACCTCATAATTACAGAAGATGGCACCTGGCATTATTGGCTGAAAATGACACACACACACACACACACACACACACCAACAATAGAGAATAATCTCACAACGTGCCGTCAAATGAAACATTATCTGAGGAGGAGGGAAATAAAAAACGCATCCACGTTCACTTGCAGGGATGAGACGCGCTGTTGCCATGGTGATTGCCTCCGTGGCTACTGGCTGTGTGTGTGTGAACAATGTGTGTAAAGACACAGAGATGAGATGTACAGTACGCCGGCCTGGTGAGTTGTGGTGATGCTCTGAAGTTTGTGACGTCAAAAGAAAAGACACAAAGATCACACACACACACACTCACACACACACACACTCACACACACACACACAGCATGTGTCCTCTGTGGCTTTAGCTGATTAGCATCAGGTATTAGCAAAAAATAGACGGCTAACGAGATCTGAGTGTTGACAAAGATCGTGAGCGTGTTCGGTCGCTTCAACCTTCACAACTGTCCCGTTAAGACGCCGCGGTGAGAGCAAAGCATGATGGGACACGTAGGACAGCGAGGTGTTTGGAGGGAACAAATAAAACGTGTTGTTTAAATAAAGTTTGAGTCTCATGTCCAGGTTTTAGACAGTCTGTGTCCAGCTGTGATCAACAGTATGAACGAGATGTTTCAGTGAGAGGTTCAAACTTTAACTTTGAGAGGAGCCAAAGTGAATCAGGAGGGTTCATCCTCAGGAGATCCTGATATATTTCAGTGTGGATAAACAGTCGTTGTCTCCTGCATCAGTTTGTAGAGCAGTGAAATAATCCTGGTGTCCTCTCTGTCCTCCAGGCTTCCTGCTCTTCAAGGACTTCTGTATGAATGAGATCGACGAGGCCGTGCCACAGCTCAAGTTCTACGAAGAAGTAAGTCTCAAGTGTCCCGTACACGGATTAGATGACATCCTGGGACAGCAGAGAGATTACAGGCCTGTAATCCCGCTCATTCCGATTTATTTAGTCCTCTGACCTCGTGTTTCTGTGTCTCCGTCCAGATTAAAGACTACGAGAAGCTCGACTCTGAGGAGGAGAGGCTGAGCCGCAGCCGGCAGATTTACGACGGCTACATCATGAAGGAGCTGCTGTCCTGTTCACATGTGAGACACCGTCCACTCAGAGACATCACGCAGAGACAGAGACGCTGACGGACGGTCACAGAAACATACAGAGATTTAAATATCAGCTAGTTTCACCTCTGCAGCAGAGGCCGAGCTGCAGCGAGCCATTATTTCCATTGTCCGTCATATCATTTGATAATCAGCCAGAAAACTGAAAAATCTCCAAATTACAAACTGAGTTTCATCCTGAAAATGAACAAACGAATCGATCATTGAAACAGAGTTATTGTCTGCAGAGAGACCGAGGTCGAACTTCTTCACTCACAAATGAGCCGCCGCCGTGAAGCGACACGGCTTCGACACGCTGTCTTCACATGGAGAGAACGACAGATTGTTTTAAAGCTGCAGCAGGTTCAAACAGATGTTAGCATGTCGTGAAGAACAGTACAGACTGTGTTTGTTTCTGTCAGGTCGAGTTTAGTTCTAGCAGCTGGCAGTGTTAAAAAAAGTTTAAAATCCTGGAATACCTTGAAAAAGTCATTGAAAGTTCAATGAAACAGCTGCACGGACACTAAAAACCTGCTGCAGAGAAAACTGAAGAATTGAATCAATCAGCACTGACAGTCTGTTCAAAGTCCTGTTGTCTCAGAGACAGTCACAAAGATCCAAAGTCTGGGACAGGACAGAAAGTTAATGCGTCATGGAGTTCATACTCGAGGCCTTAATATGCCTGGAACCCCTGGAAAACCTTCGATCCGACGTCTCTGCGGACGCACAGCGATCTCTCAGAGAAAGTCCAATGAACAAAGTAATGAACGCAGATCAAACCACAGCGGTTATTAAAGCGTCTCTCCCTCGATACATTTTAAATGTACACTCAGGACAAATGAGCGTGGACGAGACAATCTTCTTCTTCTTCTTCCTGTCAGAGACAAAAACCGTGACGATGACGGCGTGACCTGGATTAAAGTTCTCCTTCTGCGCGTTGATACCACGTCGAGTTTTCACAGTTTTTCTGGCACCAAACTCTCAGTCGCGACTTAAAACGTCCAGTCACAACCGAGCCTTTGCATGTACGTGTAGCACAGAGGGATGATGGGAAAACCGGCCGGGCCGAGTCCGTCCATGTTCACGGCAAACAGCACGGCACAGTGCAGCTTTTGTCCTCCTGTGAGGCAACACGTCTGGATGTAAAGCAAAGTTAACGCTCACTGCCGTCTGACAGGGAGGAAGTTATTAAACACACCGCCCACGCACACACACGCACACACACACAGATATCGGTGGTGTTGTTGGTTGGTGGCGGTCATAGCAGCGTGATGTTCCTGGTCATGTTACAGGAGAGGCTGCACATCCTCAGAGAGAGAAAACAGAAGTGAAACGATGTGTAACGCTGCGTTCTTCTCTTTGTCTCCTCAGCCATTTTCTAAGAAAGCAGTGGACCACGTGCAGAGCCACTTAGCAAAGAAACAAGTTCCCCCGACTCTCTTCCAGGTAAAACACCTTTCTCACTCTCTCTTCTTCTGTGGTTTCTTTCTTTCTGCTTCTCTGAGAGCAAATCTGGTTTGTTTTTGTTTCCACGTCCTGCTGTGACAAAATGTCTTCAGTTATACAACAAGTAGTTCAGACCGAGCGATCTGATTGGTCAACTATCAGCAACCATCTCCACACGTCACGTCCAGAAATTAATAAAACATGTAAATAAATAAACTGAAAGTAAACTTTAATAAAGATATAAATTAACTTTCTTCAATGAATATTCTGGATATTATGGGCCGCCTCCTTAATACAGGTGTGTACCTCATTAATACAGGTGTGTACCTCATTAATTCAGGTGTGTACCTCGTTAATTCAGGTGTGTACCTTGTTAATTCAGGCGTGTACCTCGTTAATACAGGTGTGTACCTCGTTAATAAAGGTGTCACTTCTAATAATATCGCAGATGATTTTCATAATAATAAATAATGGCGCCCTGTTAGCTGCAGGTTGTTTGTCTGGGTGTGTCGCTCAGCTGTGATGCTCGGTAGATAAAAAGAAGCTCTCAGCAGTTAACAATAAGCCGCTATCACTATCACACATCTGTTTCATGTCTTTATGTATGCTCGCTCTCCTCTAGCTTTGTCTCTGCGATGCTCTCGGTATGTCAACAGTTTACAGAAGGTTCTCGTTATCAAGGAAATGTTTCTACAAATGTTTGTATCATTTCCGCCCAGCCCTGATTTCTTCTGTGTGTGTGTTATCTCCCACCGGTGTGTGTGTGTGTGTGTCGATGTTTTCCAGCTCTATAAACGTTATTTTAACATTAGATTTAAACTTTTTAGACAACAAACGTTCACTGTGGACACCCACGAAGACAAAAAGCAGAATATGAACAGAGAAATTAGCTATAGAGACCAAAACTGTTTTTTGTACCAGGCTGTAAACATGTTTATTTCTGCTGTGAAGTTGGACATTTGAACATGGGGACTTATGGAGACTGACTCACTTCTGCAGCCAGCCTCAGGTGGACGTTAGAGGAACTGCAGTTTTTGGCACTTCTTCAAAACAAGTCACAGCTCTAACAGTTTTAACACTCAAGAAGAAAAAAGAGGAACAGCAGTTGTTTTCTTTGAGCTCAGTGTTTCCTCTTTTGTGACAGCACGGCTCTCCTGGATAAAAAATTATCCTGTGACTTCATTTTCCCTCATAGATGTTACAAACATGTCAGTATTTCCTGTAAAGTCCTCAGATTTTAGATTCAGCTGAAACATCTCTCATGTGACAAGCTGACGACAGCGTGAACGTTGAAACATTTTATCACACGGTTACTGAGCTTCTGTCTGTGTCCTCCTGCAGCCATACATAGTGGAGATCTGTGACAGCTTGAGAGGGAAGATCTTCCAGAAGTTTATCGAGAGGTGAGACGATGAAGGGTGGAGATGTGGAGGAGGTGGATGGAAGTTTGATCACGCAGACTGAATTCACATTTTATCTTTTTTATTTCTCCTCAGTGACAAATTTACTCGTTTTTGCCAATGGAAGAACGTGGAGCTCAACATCCACGTGAGTACTCGCTTTTGAAGTTCTCGCCTGTAGATCGACCCGCCGGAGAGGAGCTGCTGCACAGATATAATCCTGTTTGCTTTGAGTTATAGTACCACTTGTCCTGTAAATGATGTAATCATCCGAGAAAACGTGTCTTTATTTTTGGATTTTTAATGTGTAAATCGCAGGATGTGTTCGTAGCTACATCACTGCTAAAACAAACTCTGCTAACGTTCCTCCTCCTCCATCCTCAGCTGACCATGAACGACTTCAGCGTGCATCGGATCATCGGCAGGGGCGGCTTCGGAGAGGTGTACGGCTGCAGGAAGGCCGACACGGGGAAAATGTAAGGAGAGAGCAGACACGCACACGAGCGCGAGCCGTGACACTGCAGACGTGTTTGACCTGAGCTGTTTGCTGTTTGTCGTGTCAGGTACGCCATGAAGTGTTTGGACAAGAAGAGGATCAAGATGAAGCAGGGCGAGACTCTAGCACTCAATGAAAGAATCATGCTGTCGTTAGTCAGCACAGGGGTGAGTTCAACATCAGACACAGACATTTGACAAAACATGACACGATGTGAATAAAACTAGAGATGTTCCGATACCATTTTTTCCTTCCCGATACTGATACTTGTGCTGTGGGTATTGGCCGATACCAAGTACAGATCCAACACCAGTATGTTTACTGGTTAGCTCCGTTAAGCTCTTCTATGAAGAACTGTGCCAGAGCTTAACGGAGCTAACCAGTAAATAGATTACTAATTTAATAAATCATGTGGTATCGGATCAGTGCCTGGACTCCAGTAGTTGCCGATATCGATACAGCATTTTCGGCTGTATCGGAGCAATTTCCGATACTGTTATCGGAATTGGAATACCTCTAAATAAAACAAAGTTAGACCAACATGTTTACATGCAATGTGTACTGATGTTGCCTGGCAACTGATTTCCTCGTTAGCAGCATCAGTTAGTGGTACTCAGTTATGTTACTTTCTGCTTCTGCTCCATTACATCTGAGTGACGTGTTGTCTTTGAATCTGACAGTTTTAGTTACTTCACAGGAGATTTTATATAAAAATGTTGTCAAATCAAAGACTTGAAGAGTGCTGTGACGGTTCTTAAAGGGACAGGTGTGTCATGTCCAGGTGTTGGTAGTGTTGTAGAGGAGGTCCTCTCTGCAGAGCTGGAGGTCTGGAGGTTCTGAAGGTAGAGAGGGACGCCCCTGATCTGGTAGGAACTGGTAGGACGTTCCACCAACGGGGAACAACAGACAGAAAAGTTTGGACTGTCCTGAGCGTACGGGTGGCAGAGCCAGGCGTCGCTCACTGGAGGAGACATTAGAGGTTTGAATTTAATGCGGGCTGCTACAGGTGGAGCTCGATGAGCAGCCTCGGGAGCTGGAGCTGGAGCTGGAGCGCTCTGCTACACCTGCTGCCACCATGACACCACCCCGGATAAGAGGGAGTGGATGGAGGGAAGCTGTGACGTAGCGAAGTCATCCAGGTCTCATGATCTTCCTCACATCAACACAAACGTCTGATCCACTTCCTGTTTGTTTTTGACCCTGGAGCTTCTTTTTATGATGTCATCGCGTCTGACTGGAGAATTGGCGCCACCTACTGCTTATCTCGTGAACTGACGCCTGGCGGTCACATAACGCTCGTGGAAACACGGCTGGCGTGTAGCTTTCTCCTCCTGTTAATCACCTCATGACCCTTTAGAGGGTCCCCAACCCTATGTTGGACCAAACTGTCTAAGTGTAGCTCCACCTGAAGGAGTAAACTGTGACATTTTTAGTGTTTGATTCAAACTGTTTGCCTCTCTCTGCAGGACTGCCCGTTCATCGTTTGTATGACGTACGCCTTCCACACCCCCGACAAGCTCTGCTTCATCCTGGACCTCATGAACGGTAGGCTGACCTCCAGATTAAACTAAAGATTGGATTACTCAGCCCGGTCAGGAGAATCAGAGGGCTGATGGGATTGTGACCTGAGCGCTGACGCCTCGCACCGTGGCGACTTTCCTGACGTCTAACACGAGCTTCCTTTAACACGTTCAGGCTTGCCGGCCAGTTTCCGAGCTTCATCAGAGGCTGCACTCACAGCCGGCCTTACAATCAAAGCCTGAGTCACCTTTTTAAAGTCGACACTCGACACAGGCGGTTATAAATACAGCTGGAGACTGTAGGCGTGGAGACGGAGTCATGGAAGGCCTCCCATCGATTCTCATTATCTCCCCCGGGAAGATTACCACAACTTATTGATGGATATTGATTGAAGCATGAGATATTATGAGGTCATACTGATGCACTGTGTGTGTGTGTGTGTGTGTGTGTGTGTGTGTGTGTGTGTGTGTGTGTGTGTGTTTTCAGGAGGCGACCTGCACTACCACCTGTCTCAGCACGGCGTGTTCAGCGAGAAAGAAATGCGTTTCTACGCGGCTGAGATCATCCTCGGGCTGGAGCACATGCACAACCGCTTCGTCGTCTACAGAGACCTCAAGGTTAGACTGGAACGCTCCGGAAACGTTCAGAGAACGCCTGCTTCATCTGTTTGTTTGTTTTTTCATGTTTCCTCGCGTCAACAAATGTCAGAAAAAGACCAAAATCAGCAGTGACACATATTTTTATAATACAGAGAGTAAAAACTTCTTTCAGAGACAGAAAACATCGAAGTCAACATGGAAGTCAAAATCAACCCCTCCACCCAAACACACACACACACACACACACACACACACACACTGTAGTTAATGCAGTGTAGCCTCAGGATGAGTCGTCGTTATTGTGCTAACAGCTAAAACAGGTTTTTCCATTCTTTTGAGTGAAAGGTCGTCAGTTTTAGCTGCAGCAGCCAATCAGACGCTCAGACCGGTCAAACCTCCACAGTCAGCCTGAAACTGAGACTAAACTCTGAGACTCGACCTGTCGCGTTCCCACTTTGTTTATTTCATGAAGCAGCTTCTGAATCTGACGGAAAGTTACGCTGCAAAATAGAAACAAGAAGAAGTTTAGTCTGGTTTGTGTCGAGTGACAGTGAATGAGAGTGAGCGAGCGATTGACAAACACACACACACCACCTGATCCTGTCTGAATACACTCTAACACACACACTGTAGTTTAGTTCTCGTCGCCCCGGGATGAGTCGTTGCTGCGTTGCTAGCAGCTAATGGGAAAATGAACAGCAAACAGTCCAACGCTGTCTTCAGCTGCTGTACTCCATCACCAGCTCATGTCGTGTACTCTGACTTTTTCCAACTTTTTCTCTGAAAACATCCGGAAACAAAGTCGACGAGAGAGAAAACCAAAACAAAGACGCTAAAAGGCTCAAACTGAAAGAAACATGAACTGTTTTAAACATCACAAAATCGATCCGCTGCTGAAAATAGTCCCCAGAAACCTGAAGATTAACGTCTTCAGCAAGAACCAATGAGCTTCGAGCTGAGAGCGCAGTCGGGTTTTTTTTTTTGGTCTTTAACTGAGATTTGTTGACATGAATCTGTTCATTAATGAATTAAACCATGAATGAAAGCGATGAGATCTTTGGACACGTGTCACAGGTTCAAACCCCGCACGCTGCAGCTCTGCTCACATTTTCTTGTTTTCAGCCGTCTTCTGTTTTTCCTCCGGTCCTCCTGTTTGGACTGGTTGCCATAATAACAGATATATTTTGCTGGAAGTCAGGGAACAGTTTCAGAGCTTCAATAAACAGAGCAGCACGATGCAGATAATGCTTCCAGCTCCGAGTGTCGGACAGAGAGAGAGAGAGAGAGAGCGTCAGTGAGTGAGTGAGTCTCAGTTTTTGCCAAACGGCAGAAGAAAACCAGGACAGGAGGTTTTTCTTTTATTGTCCACGCTGAGTTTTCTCCTGACGAGCGGAAATTGTAGTTTAACTCGTGAATTAGTCGTTTCCTCGTGATCGCATCTGTCGTCTCTCCGTCATCACCCTCTCTCTCTCTCTCTCTCTCTCTCCCCTGCAGCCAGCGAACATCCTGTTGGATGAACACGGCCATGTTCGTATCTCCGACCTCGGCCTGGCCTGCGACTTCTCCAAGAAGAAACCTCACGCCAGCGTGTGAGTATCTGACGTGTGTGTGTGTGTGTGTGTGTCATCTCACCTGATCTGATCGCTCGTTAGAAGTAAGGATTTTTACAGACGAGCCTCGTCCAATCAGCTTCTCTTTGAGCTGGTGTTGATGTCTGTGGTCATAATTTAATAAATTCTGACACTTCATCATCAACACATCCTGAATGTTAATGAATGAAGCTCTTAATTATCAAAACATTTAGTTAATATCCAGTTTTCAACATAAAAATGTGAATTTTTAAAGTTTACTTTGTAGTTATGTTGCTAAATCTGCTGACAGATGTTTCGTTTGTTAAATCATAAAATATTAAAGACTTAAAGGTCCAGTGTGTGTCTGATTTAAAGGGCTAGCACGGTTCAATGTGGGTCCTTGAAATCCTTGAGTTTGTAAATTTGAGTGTACGCCTTAAAAGTTTTTGAGGTCATTGAAGGTCATTGGGTCATTGAATGTCCTCGAACTTAGAAACACCTGACTCTGTTGGGTCCAAATCTGAGGGAGCTGGGCCTGGAAAATCCTTGAAAAAACTCCTTGAATTTGATATTTAAGAAGCCAGTTTCTCCTTCACGCCACACCGGACCTTTAAGTCACAGTTTATAATGTGTAAGTGCTGTTGATGTTCAGGTAGCTTCAGTCGTGCTGCTGATGGAGGTCACATGTCCGTCCCGTGTGGTGTCGTCGTGTATCAGAAGCAGCTTTTATGGCAGAGCGGAGGCGTTTTATTACCCGCTCTGCGCTCGCTGCCAGAGCCGTAAAAAAGTAACGAGTGTGTGTTTGACATGAAGCTGTGGTGTGTTTGTCGCAGGGGGACTCATGGTTACATGGCTCCGGAGGTTCTTCAGAAGGGGACGGCGTACGACAGCAGCGCCGACTGGTTCTCCTTAGGCTGCATGCTCTTCAAACTCCTGCGAGGGTAACCACTCCATCTCCTCTTCTGTGACTTCCTGTCTGCTCTCAAACCTCTCCTGCTGCTCGGCGTGAACCTCTTTGAATCTGTGTGCGTGTGTGTGTGTGTGTGTGTGTTTGATCTTGTTTGTGTGCGAGGCTGTGTGTGTGTGTTTGTTTGATCTGGAGTGTGTAAATGCCAGAGGTCTGCGCCCAGTAGGTCAGAAATCAGGTAAAAAGGAGGGGAAGAAGAGTGTGTGTGTGTGTGTGTGTGTGTGTGTGTGTGTGTGTGTGACGTCTTTCTATTCATGTTTGGATGTGTGTGTTTGAACACTTTAAAGAGGCAGAGTGTGTGTGTGTGTTTGGTGAAAGGTTGGACGTGTTTTAAAATTCTGAATCGTCTCATTGAAAATGTTTTTGTCCTCTTCACTCTTCTCCTCTGCCATTACGTCCATAGAGGCTGCTGAGCCCGGTTGTCTGGCTCTGATCCAACCTGAGCTAATGTTAGCTCAGAAATGGAGTCTGTTAATGTCAACAAACAACCGACACCCAGAGTCCAAAGTCAAAGCTAACGCTACGGCAAAGAACATGAAACATGTTGTCATGTTGTGGTTTTAGCTGGCTAACATGGATAACAGATGTTATCACCAGTGAAACACTGAGTGGATAAGTTGAATGAATTTATAGCTAACCAGCTAACATCAGCTAACGTGATCCATGATGCCAACCTATGGTATTGTCCAGCTCCAGTTCTGGCATGACACCGGCTCCTGTAAACCTCCTCCTCTTGCCGGTGGTCCAAACCTCCTGTGGTACAAACACTAACACTGCAAGCAGCTACAGCTGTCAGCAGTTTACTTCACTGTCCATCATAAACTCTGTAAATCACAGAGAGCGTAAAGCGTTACGTACTTCTCCCGACCCGGAGCCCAAAGTTACATAGAGTGAGAACAGTCTCAGTCTCAGTCTTCCGGTCTTCAGCGTTGTCTGTTGAACAGTCAGTCTGTGAAGATGCTGCTCTCAGTGGAGAACGCTCTCTGAGTCTCGGACAGAGAAGCTGCTCCGTCTCGTTAAAGCGTTCTCTTGATGTACGAAACCTCGGAGGCTCTCGTGTTCTTCGAGTTCTTCAGCTTCAGAAAAACAATTTGACTTTATGAAAATCTGAGAAATAATCTCTCTTAATGGAATTTGAAGCCGGAGCACAGGCAATAAAAAACATCAGAATTTAATCAGTCTTTTATTAGTTCATAATGATTCAGAGTACACGTGTTCATGTTGTAACAGACGAGGAGACGAAGAGTTAACGATCTCAGTGAGTTTGGCAGCCGTGATACGGAACATAAAGTTTTATTTGAGTTGATTTCGGTGACATCTTTAGTTCTTTCATAGCTCGAGCATGACTCACACAAAACAGGACTGAAGCACGGTGTTTATATTAAAGCGTTAGTCGTGAGTTACTGATCCAGAGTCAGTGTGAGGCAGACAGCACGACGAGGAAGCCAAGAAACTGAACAGATTGTAAAAAATATTAATGTCAGACTCCACTGACAAAAGTCTGAATTTAACCTCGAAGAACATCCGCAGACTGTCTAAAACCTGGACGTAGTCTCTGTGACGTCCCCGCAGACTGTCTAAAACCTGGACGTAGTCTCTGTGACGTCCCCGCAGACTGTCTAAAACCTGGACGTAGTCTCCGTGACGTCCCCGCAGACTGTCTAAAACCTGGCTGTAGTTTCTGTGACGTTTTGAACTTCGACATCTCAGCTCGTGAACGTGGAGTTAGAGCGAGCATGATGAGTTTCAGAACGTTAAAACACGTGGACTTTTAAAAGGTTTGTCCTCTTCTAATAACCTGTCTGTCTGTCTGTCTGTCTGTCTGTCTGTCTGTCTGTCTGTCTCTGTCTGTCTGTCTGTCTCTGTCTGTCTCTCTCTCTCTCTCCTTCAGGCACAGTCCCTTCAGACAGCACAAGACCAAAGACAAACATGAGATTGACCGCATGACGCTCACCATGGTAAGACACATCCACACACGGCTGTCACTGGATGGCGGATGCATACGTTGCGAGCGGCCTCTGTGTAAACATGGCGTGCAGCACGGGGGCAGCGTGTCTCTTTACATAACCCTGAACACGGGATCAGCCCGTGTTTACCTTACAGTAATACCAAACGCACACAGACACGTTAACGTGTGCACACTGTACCGTGTGAACGGACGCAGACTCACGCGAGGAACAACACCTCACATCCACCTGTACCTGAACGAGCCGTCAGCAGCGCACCTCCACCCTCGTGCCACGCCTGGGTGGAGCTCAGAAGGATTTAAACCACGTCCAGCTCGGGTTCACTCGGAGCGAGGTTCGAGGTCTCGTGTTTGTGCGGTTTGTTTCTGTTAGCGTAACTCTCGCCTCCATCTTTGACACCCACCCGTGCTGCAGTTCACGTGACTCTCCGTGACGAGGTGTCGACGGCTTCTTCACGGAGCTCCGAGGAAACAATAAAAAACAGTTTTCAGCTTCAAGTTTGAAACTTGTTTCACCGTCTGTCTCAACATTTAACTTGTTTTATAAACCGCTTCACACACGTTTCAGCTGCAGTGATTGGTCGATAATCGAATAAGCAGATTTCTGTAATTTCCTAATTAGAAACGACAAACTGATGTAGCTTCTTTAATGTGACCATCTGAGGCTTTTCTCTGTCGTGACCAAACAGCCTCAAACTTTGACACTCGATGCTCGACGAGGTTGGAGCTCCGGTTAGAAGACATCCACCCGTCGTGCTCTCAGCATATTTAGTCAGTGATTGTCCGTCCGAGGCGCGCACCGCTCATCTTTTTGATGTCACGGGTCAGATTCAAACGCTCGGGATGAATGGCGTCCATTGAGCCCACCCGGTGACATATCTGCTGTCGCCCACTCGCTCGAGTTCACAGCCACACACACCGCAGAGCGAATCTTCAGCAAAGCACAGCTCGTCTTCACTCCGCCCGCCTGCTGCCGAGCTGTGCCGTGTCCGTTTTTATGTGTTCTGTCAGGACACACACACACACACACACACACACACAGAAGGTATGATCCTTCATATCACAATAAATCCAGATTAGGATTTTAATCCAGCCACTTAATCTGGTTTATCCTCGTAATCCTTGTGTGTGTGTGTGTGTGTGTGTGTGTGTGTGTGTGTGTGTGTGTGTGAGTGTGTGTGAGATGGAGAGAGGACGGGAAAGGCCGGACCGGGCTAAAAATATCGCTCTATATATCTTTGTGTTTATTAAACATGATGGATGGTCTCGTTACATAAACACGATGAAGCAGACAGCAGAGGAAAGGCTGAGACAGGAAGAGATGGATGTGAGGGGGGCTGGAACAGACCCGACTCCGTCAGCTGACTCGTGTCACAGCCACGCCGCGAGGTGGAGGTGTGAGGTGCAGATACAGAAACAGCAGGAAGTTAGCCGCTGTAGGCCGGCTGCTGATTCGTCGAGCACGGCGGTTAAAGAACCTGAAAACCTGAGCGGAGGTTACA
>CM053991.1:1280759-1308259 GCA_028641955.1 Protonibea diacanthus
GTCTTTTCTTCTGACCGGTGTTTCGGTTCGATGAGTTACCGTGTTAACTGGTGTCTAACCCGTCCCTCGTCTCTTCCCTCCTGTCTGTCTGTCCTCTAGTTGCTGGACAGCGACCAGGAGCTGTACAAGAACTTCCCTCTGGTCATATCGGAGCGCTGGCAGCAGGAAGTTGCGGAGACGGTCTACGAGGCGGTCAACTCGGACACGGACAAGAACGAGGCCCGCAAGAGGGCCAAGAACAAGCAGCTGGGCCACGAGGAGGGTAAATATATGACGAGGTCACGTGACACAATCATGTGACCGTCCAGAGGCAGCAGCACGCTAACATGTAACATGTTTGTGTGTCCGTGTGCAGACTACGCCCTCGGGAAGGACTGCATCATGCACGGATACATGCTGAAGCTGGGGAACCCGTTCCTCACACAGTGGCAGCGCAGATACTTCTACCTGTTCCCCAACCGTGTGGAGTGGAGGGGGGAGGGCGACACACGGGTGAGTCGGCCTCGCAGCACACGCCTGTCACACACACACACACACACATCACATGTTCATGTCTGTCTGTGAATGAACTGCCTGTCTGTCTGTCCTGACTCACCCTGAAGGAGAAGTGGCTCAAACATTTTAAAAAGCAGAGAGACGGGGTGAGTGTTGACACCTGGTCCTGGTCCTGGTCCTGGTCCAGGTCCAGGTCCTGGTTCAGGTCCTGGTCCCCCCTGCTGTGTCCTCAGCGTCCCTGTTTAGAGACGTAGACGTCCTCCCTGCTTCACTCTCTGTAGTGTCGCTTCAGTCTTTACAAACCCGCGGGGCTCGACTCTGTGATGTCACCCTGCAGACTCTAACCTGCTCACATTTTTCTGGCTTCTGTTCTTCGACCACGAGGAAGTACTTCACTCGGGGTGTTTTATTTTGAAAATCAACCAGACTCTCAGCTGTTTCTGGCTCTGACAGGAAGTCCATATACGCTCATAAACGAGCCGTCTATCTCCGTGAACCTCAGCGAAGAGACGCCACAAACAGACGTCAATCGACTCCGAACGCGTCACAGCCGTGCCCGGTGTTAGATGAACCGCCGCCCCCCCGAGAGGCGTTCAAGTGCAGAAAGTCCACGTCAGAGGTTCTCAGAGACACGTCGGAGGAGAGGTTAAACTCCACCGGACAGACGTGTAACATATTCTGAGTGCTGCGAGCAGCTCGAGCCGACAGGAAGTCGGACACAGAAACAGCACAGAGAAGCCGGCTGGTTTTCAAAATAAAACGCCCTGTGCAGACTACGTTTATATCCATGTTTCATATTTACATATTTAGAAGCTCATAAACCAGAAAAATGTCTGAAACGCTCCTGATGGAGTTTGAAGTGACGACATGACGGACACGTGCCCGGTGGAGTTCTTTTCTTTTAAAGAACCCCGACTGACAAAAGACTTTCCTCTTCGTTTAGTCGTTAATCTCCAAGATTCAGAGCAAATCTCAGAGACCGTCAGTCTGATCGACACGAGGACGGTGATTCGTTACGACTGCAGACTCTGAGCCGTTTATTTGAAGATATTTCTAAAGTTTAAAAGGTCTGAGGAACTTTCAGACTCATGAAGAACAAACCGACGACTCGTTTTAAAGTGTCGATGAAGATTTTTATTTATCGACCTTAAATTTGATTAAACAACATTAAAACGTCGTCGCCTGTTGCAGGATTTCGTGAAGTCACGACTCAGGTTCGATCTCCGTCACGGTGTCTCCTCTGCAGCTCCGTAGTCGTGCACATCAAGGTCGTAGTTACCCATAACTCCCCGCTGTGCTTCCTCTTTGCTCGTTGCTGATTGGTTGACTCTCTCCACAGCAAAACCTGCTGACGATGGAGCAGATCGTGACGGTGGAGGAGACGCAGATTAAAGACAAGAAGTGCATCCTGCTGCGCATCAAAGGAGGGAAGCAGTTTGTGCTGCAGTGCGAGGTAAGATGACGACGCCGTGCGTCTGAATCCCGCCCGACACAAAGAGACGGAGACGCTCTCATTTCTGCTTCTTCTTCTCCTGTGTGTGTGTGTGTGTGTGTGTGTGTGTGTGTGTGCGTGCGCGTGCGTAGAGCGACCCGGAGTTCGTGCAGTGGAAGAAGGAGCTGACGGAGGCGTTCACAGAAGCCCAGAAGCTGCTGCGCCGCGCCCCCAAAGTCATCGGCAAAGGCCGGGCCGGCGTAGTGGAGCTGTCCAAACCTCCCCTCACACACCGCAATAGCAACGGCCTGTGAATACACACACACTTCACACACACACACACACACACACACACACATATATATATATATGTATACAGTATATATGTACACACACACACACACACACACACACACACACACACACACTGCATCCCACCTCCTCGTCCTCATCAGCCGCAGGACTTTTTCCCACGACGCCTCGCAGTGTGTGTATGGACCACCAGCCTCTTACAACACACACACACACACACACACATACACACATACACACACGACACGACGACCAATCATAAGCGCGATATCGTTTAGTTTTTTTGTTGTCTGCCATGATGGGACCTTCTTGCCAGTTTTCAGCGAGAGGACGACGAAGCGGCGAGAAACATTCGTGAGGACTCAGCATGTGAAGAACCTCAGCATGAATGTGACGAGGACGGACGCCCGTCTCTCCTCCTCTTCTTCTTCCTGTCTCTCTCTCTGTCCCCCCTCTTCTTCTCTCTCTCTGTCCTCCACCACCACCACCACCTCGCTCTGTCTGAAGCTCCGTCCTCTCCACGCGGCGGCCATGTTGGACTCGTCTCTGAGACGCGAGGCTGGACGCTTCCTCTCATCCCCTCCGTTAAAGTGCCAATGTCAATATTTACCGGAGTCACCTGAGGCACCGGGAGGACCTGCTCCGTGGCAGACTCACCCCCACCCTTTTACCCGGATACACTGAGGGTGGAGGTGGAGGTGGAGGGATGGAGGTGTTTGATCATTCCAGTGCAGGAAAAAACAAGGAAGTAACAGGAACCAGAGACTCTCTTCTGATTGGCTCTCACAGAGCCAGTCGCCATAGAGACTGGGACTCCATTGGCTGACAAGCAGCAGCCGGTTGCTATGGGGATCGGTAACCAAGGACAACAGTGTAACTATTGTGTATGAAGGCTACACTTGCAGACGGATGGAGGGAGTGACTGAGTGTAAATAAGATCTCTGTGCATCTCCAGTGTTTAACGTGTCCGTCATCGTGACTGTCCTGACTTCAGGGGGGAAGAAGAAGACGAGGAGGAAGGTGGAGGCTTATTTTCCTGCTGGTTGTTGTTGGTGGATGTTGGTGCTGGTGGGTGGGGTCAGGCAGGAAGTCTGACGGCTTTCAATCACTCGTGTTGCTGCGTTACCTCAGCTGGACTGTGTCGCTTTGAGTACGCGGAGGCAAGGACTCGTTGAAAGGGCCAAACTGTCGCGTTCTTTGCGTTCGCTCGCTCGCTCGCTCGTTCGTTCTCGTACACGTCGTCGTCGTCGTTGTCTCGCAGCTTTTTTCCGGAAATGATTTCATCGTCTCGCTTGCTCGCGATCAATCGTGGGTTTACGTTGTTCGAGGAGCTGAAGCTAATTAACGTGAAACTCCGCCCTAAAATACGACCAACAGAATCGCCATGGAAACGTTCACATTACCTCTGATGTGTTGGCTTTTTTCCACGCGTTGAATACGTTTCTTTTTTTTTTTTTTTTTTGCCTCATCTTTCACGTCATTGATGTCGCCTGCATTTCCCAGAATGCCTTTTGGTCATCACTAACTTGAACAGGGATAAACAGATTTAATTGTCGATCAAATTTCTAAAATTTTGAAGTCAGTTCATGAAAAAAATAAACACACAGCCGCTTCTCTTTGCACGGCATTGCGGTTATTACATATTCGAAATTCAACGTTGTGTTGAGCACGGCTGCAAATGTTTTTAATCAATCTGTAAGACTTGGTGCATTAAAAGCTCAAGATCACGTGCCAAAAAAAAAAAACTGCCATTCCTGTTCTCGTCCACTTGAGGCTGGTTCCAGAAGTGAGTCAGTCTCCATAAGTCCCCATGTTCAAATGTCCAACTTCACAGCAGAAATAAACATGTTTACAGCCTGGTACAAAAAACAGTTTTGGTCTCTATAGCTAATTTCCCCGTTCATGACAACTGTACTGAGGGTGAATTTATATACAACTCACCTGTTCACATTATATTAAGGCTTAAAGTTTTTCCATGCTTTGAGGCAGGACTGCCAAGATGGTGGCCACTAGAGCCACCACACTGAGCTTCACGACGACCTGCGGGTTACGGAGACTCCGTCATCGTGAGTTTACCAACAAAACGTTGCTGTAAGTGTTTGAGGGTGGAGTTTCCCTCCAACTTTATGATTTATATATTTCGGTGACACAGTTCAGATGAGGTTTAGTTGTTTTTTTGTTTTTTTTTAAACAAACGGGGCTTTTTACGGTTTACGTCGTCGATTCAAGCGAAGGGCAGAAACGCGCACAATCGTAGTGTTAAAAAAAAAGAAAAGACGTGAGCGTGAGGACGCGACCAATTGTTGGATCCATTCATTAATTTCAGGGTTTGTTTGTTTTTTATTTTTCATGCAGTACAAAGTGTCCTCGTCTGTGATGATGTCCATGCATTTCCAGAGCTGTCATGTGACCTGCGGTAGGAAAAGGGTTGATTCGGGCGGGTGGGGTGACGGGCGGGTGGGGGTGCATCGTGATTTCTCTGTTTTTTTTCTTTGTAGCCTTTAACCAGTCAGGGGGAGATGATATCGTCTTATAGAGAAATTTTGTCACCTCTCAAGGTGTCTTTTATTTTTGTAAACCAAAATGGTTTTTATTGTTTTCATTGAAATTTCTGTTGTTGCACCTTTTTAAGCCCGATGTGTTACTTAATAGTTGTTAAATGTGCCAAATAACTGTTGCTGATTGAGTGGGAACCAATGGGAAGCCTCCTTTTTTTTTTTTTTTTTTTTTTTACTTTTCTGACCCTTCTCACCGCAGACGGCCAAAATAAAACACAGAAAACACACACACACACACACACACACGGAGAGAGAAAAGTTTGGAGGGTTCAATAACTGTGACCAAATGTTTTTTTAATTTTTGCCACCAGATTGCCATGGAGACTCAAACATACACACACATCCAATCCGGCTCACACAGTGTGTGTTCACATCGCGTATCCGTGTCAGCACGCGTTTAATCCAGCGTTCACACTGTCCGCGTTAGTGCGTGACGCAGACACGCATCCGATTTGGCTCTCACGACGTAACGCGGGGACACGTGACCATACAGTCGCGCCACGCATGCTAACGCGGACACGCGACGCTTCATTTCTCTCTTTCGCTTTTATTTTTTTATTTTTACTCCTCACAGATTCTCCGCTCAGACACGCTCGACACATTTAAAAAAAAACAAAAAACAAAAACAAAACAAAAAAAAGGATGGCATATAGGAAAAAAAAGTTCAAAGTATATATAAATATATGTGTATATGAAATGACAAAATGCTCTAGGTTTATTTAAAAGATTTAATGTAGAAAACAAATTGTTCGGGGGGTTTCGATGTGAGTATAATTGTTTGTGGTGAAGACTTCAGCTCAAATCTTGCACATAAAGACTTTAGATATTGTACCTGCGAGTTCCAGATGATTATTTTTGTTTGAATACAGGACTCTTTGCTCTTTCATATTTATTGCGTGCGAGGGGAGCTTCTTCTACTTCTTCTTCTTCTTCTGTCGCTCCGTCTCTCCTCCACGTCGAGCCCTCAGCCGAGCGCTCGCTGTAGAAACTCCTCCGGTTTACACCCGTTTTGTTTTCATACGCCACAGACAGACAAACACAGATACTACTGGCTTTGGGTTATTATTTCCAATGAGGTTATGATAATACTGATATATAATTGATAATATTATTCAATGATTATTAAATTTATTTTATTTCAATGATTTTTTTTTTTTTGTTGTTGTTTTTTCGAGACAGGTAGGAAGTTGCGTGTTGGACTGCTTGTAAAAACAGTTCATGAATAAAAATTCTTTTTCCGTGTTGCCTCGTGTCCTGATGCTTTTACTCATTATTTAATAATATTTAACAACAGGGTTTGATCAAATGGAGAAGAAAGGTCATTCAAATGTCCATCCATTTTCTTCCTCTTATCCGGGGTTGGGTCGCAGTGGCGGCAGGTTTATCAGGGCGTTCCAGGTCCACGAGGAACCATGAGGAACCACAACAACCATGAGGAACCATGAGGAACCATGAGGAACCCTGCGTTCTGAGGCTACTCTGAGCTCTTTAAGATGTGATATCTTTGAAGGTGAGGAGAAAGTCCACCATGTTTCTACAGCAGCGCGTAGCATCAACATACGTGTATATACAGTCTGGTAGTTTATGGTAGAGCATGTAGCAGCTAACGTGGCTCCTCGCTGTCTCTTTAAGCGCAGCGTTATCTGAATGTAAACGTGTTTCTAGGAGGTCTGCTGATCGTCTCCCGTCCTCACAGACACCACCGGGCTCCACCTCCTCCTCCTCTTCACCTCCTTCCTTCCTCCTCCCTCCCTGTCAGCTGGAGCTGTCAATCAAACCGGACAGCTGATGCGATGCAGATCTGCACATGTGCACTCGTGTCGCCTGTCGCAACAGCCGGCGTCCATTAACACCCCCCACCACCACCTCCACCTCCACCACCCTCAACCCTCACACACACACACCTTTAAGGGCAATAAATACAGAATAAAGTTAAAGTTTCGTCTCAGGTCGTCGTGTTCTTCTCTCGTTAACTTCTTGGGTTTTTTTTTTTGGTTTGGGTTCAGGCGGTTCTCCAAACCGGGTCGCAGCCCGTCCTCCCCCCTTCAGCCTGCTGATATTTATAGTCCGTCAGCCCCGCTGTGTGTTGCTTATCACCCCGTGTGTCACTCTATTTCTGACTCCATCCCCCCTCTCAGTCTGCCCGGTGTGGGTCTGTGGTGGTGTTTGTGTGACAGCAGGACTCTACAGGATTTAACCACCTGGATATTTTACCTGTTTTTCAGCTGTTTTTTTAAAGGTATGGCGCTGTGTGTGACGTGTGTTGGTTCATGTACAGCGTGCAGGACGATAAGACGTATTTATGGATGATTTAGCTACGAGAGGAGGCCTGACGGAGGCCTGACGGAGGCCTGACTGTGTGCCACAAGAACCAAAGTGGTTTGACATTGCAGGTCTCGCTGGAACGTTGGTTTGATTTCCTGTTTTTGTCTCATTAGGAGGAAATTTCTCCTCGTGTCCAACTTTTTTTAGGTTTTTGTGTCATTTGAATCGTGAAATTTAAATGTCAATCTGTTTGGATTCAGTTTAAAGTCAGAAAAAGTTTTTCTCTGCTGGTGTTTGTCAGCTCGAGTCCTGATTGGCAGAGCGCCTCGTCCTGTTCAGCGCTAACCGTCGAGTTGTTTACAGGGACCAGCGACACGACCGGGCTCCTGATGTGGATCAGGAGGCTGACGTTCGGCCCCGTGTGACCCAGATTGAGGGCAGTTTATCGGACACGAGGTGCCAACAAAATGAGACAAATCCTTAAATCGAGCACTCGTCCTATGATTAGAAGAGAAAGCTGAAAATACTCGATGGAAACATGAGAGGCGGACAAACGAACAAAGTGTGTGACCTACTTTTTAAAGTTCACACCATAAAACCGAAAAAACAGAATTAAGAGTTAAAGTCAGTTTAAATTTAAGTAAAAGCTAACGTTACCGTGACGTACCTATCATGTTATATACAAACTTTCTAATATTTATCTTATGAATCGTTTTGTTGTATTGATGATTTTTAATTGTGATTTAATGGAAGTCAACGAGGCAGATTGACTTTAAACTGACTTCCATTTAAAATGAGACAAACAGAGTATTTGTCTTTTTTTGTGTGTATTCAAAGATCGTAGTGCGTTGCTAACTGATGGCTGTTTTGTACTGACAGTATCATGTAAAGTTTATTTGAGTTGTCTGTTCTCCGTTACTTCAAATCATCTATTTCCACAGTTTGGAGTCGGGTTATAGTCCAATATTCACTTTTGGCTCTGGTTTGGTCTCCACCAACTCCTGAGAAAAATATCTGGCTGATTTCACTTTTTAAAAATCTGCCTGCCGCTGCTGGAAATGAAAAAAAAACAGTAAAGTTACGGACCATGAAACCAAAACAACGAGCTGAAAGACACAAAAAAGTTATTTGTACGGCAGCGTGTTGCTGCCACGACAGAAAAAGATGAAACAGATCCAGTGTCGTCACGTATACGCAACATATATAAATATATTTTTGTTCTATATATATATATATACATATATAATATAGAAGATATTTTCATGTTATTATGACGTACACACTTTACGTTAGTTTTATGTTATAACACAAAACTTTCCTTGTTGTTACAATATATTATTTATTTTGTTATAATGTGAAAATGAAGTTTGTATTTCGTAATAACATGAAACATATTACGTTATAACAAGATGTTTTTTACGTTAAAACAAGTTATTATTACACACATTACGTCGCTTACACGTCGTAAAGAAAAACACTTCTTGTTATAACGAAAAGTTTAACGTTATACTGTGATAACTTGTTATATTGTTATAATGACACATTAGAACATACACATATTGTATTATATATTTGTGTTATACGTCAGTTTGTAATTATAAACATTTGACATCATGTTTTTACTCTGCCGTCGTACATTCGATCCACTGTTAAAATCTTGATGACTCAGTTGTCTAAAGAAAGGACGGACAGACTGATCGATGAGACTGAAATGAAAAACAGAGATGAGTGCAGCCGTCAGACTGACAGAAGACGCTTCACACAGCGCAGTGTGTCACCGTGACATGTCGTGCTCAGGTTGTTTCTTCTGTCTCTGATGTTGTTGTCAGGTTGTTTGTCTTTCTCTGCGCACACACACCACCGCTACTCTGACGTCACATCTGGCTGACCTCTGTGTGACCCCTCCTGCACACCCCTGAACCCCCTGATACCCTCCACCACCACCACCACCACCACCACCCACCTCTGTGACACCATGGCACTGTCTTCACGCTTAAAACTGTGGGAGAAGAAGGGAGGTGCAGAGTTTCTGCATGATGCCTGAACTGAACATGTAATGTTGACTGTGTGTGTGTGTGTGTGTGTGTCTGTGTGTGTGGACTGATTACACGGTGAGTGGACCCTCTGTTCTAACCCTGAATCATCCTAACGTGTCACTGTGAAGTCCGCCTGCTGCTCTGATTGGTGTGTTAGTCATCCTGCATGTTCAGTTTACGAGGCTGAGCTTTTTAAAGCTGCATGTCGTCACCGATATTTGTGTTGATACTCAAAACTTAAAGTCCTCCAATGAAACAGGAAGTGGACCGCTGTTTACTTCCTCATTTGAACACATCGAGGTGGTTTTCTTGCCGGGTTTGGCTCCTGGCTAACAACAAGCTAACCACAGTTAGCACTTCACTTCACAACAGGAAGTGCTCCGCTCCGGCGGCGTCAGAAGAGAGAGAGGAAGTGACAAACTCTAAAATACCATGAAGAACACCTGAAAATTAGCACTAACACGCTAACAGACATACAGACCAAGTCGAGTCCTTTAATTGGTTCTTTGTTCTAAAGTTGGATTTTAGTTTCACTTTGAGTCTGAATGTTCCTCGGCTGTTTTAAAGCACTCTGAACCTCTCAAATCTATTTTAATGAAATCCTGAAACACATTCACAAAGGTTCACGGTGTGTGTTTAAAAACCCGCTGGCACATTTTCTCTGGTTAGTCATCCGGCTCACTGAGCGATGAAAGCTTTTTGAAGCACTCTCGTGTGGATCCTGGTCTAAATCTGTCTGCGGGACGAAACTTTTCTGAACCGCGTGAAGAGGAAAGCGATGCTGGTTGATGAACTGGTCGATGCAGAAACAACACATCCATTACGTCTGTGTTCATACAACCAAAGAGTTAGAATTACTCAGCAAGTTCTTCGAGTTTCTCACGTCGTAGCTCGTCGTAGAAACAGCTGTCCTGTACTGACCTTTATGATATTCCCTATTGTGTCAGCAGGTGATACCTATTAGCTAAATGTCAGGCCTCTGGCCGCCTCTCTCTGTTTGGCACTTCTCGTTCCCCCGATGATGCTCGTCATAACCGCTGACTCATGTTTCCTCGTAAAGCCGGAGGACACGCTGGAAAACCGAGAATTACACTGAACTGTGGAAAGTTCAGGAGATTACAGATGAAGGAGACGCTGACAGTCTGGAGGTGAGAGGTCTGACCTGTGGAGGTGATGGTGACCTGTCCGGCTTCCAGACGCTCGGCCTGTTATCGAGGCCAAACCACGCCGAAAAAAAAAACAAATTAAAATACCAAATTACCATATTTGTTGTCTTTCTTCTAGTGGCGTTCAGTGATGATTTTTCAAGTGAAGGAAGACCTTTGATTTTTATTTATCATGCTCGAGGCGTAGGGAAGTGGTCGGGTGTTTCAGGGTCACTTCATGGAGCCCAAACTCGACTTTTAGCTCCGGCTTTGGTCTCCACCACACCAGCCACTGCAGCCATGTTGGTCAGTATTAGTGAAAGCTGGTAGTTAAATGTTAATAAAATAAATGAGCACAGTCTTTCTGTTCTGGTGAACACGAATCAGTGCTGTCAGAGAACTTTTGCAGATTTGTTTCAATAGTTCAAAGTTTCCTGATTATTAAAGATTCATTGAATTAAATGAAAGTGTTTGTTTGCAAATTCGTAGACGATAAACATAAAACCTGGAGGACCGGGTTGGTCTGTCAGAGTATTAGGATCAGGTATAATGACAAAAACTTTATTTTATTTTGCATTTCCATCTGTTCGCCTCATTGTGGGGAGGCAGAAAATTCAAATATCTCAAAACCTGCATGAATAAAAAGCTTTGAGTAACATTTTGACTGAAGCCCTCCGAGAGGTAAACGTCTCGTGTAATGTGTGCATGTTCGGCCTGTTATTTTTGTGTCCACATCATATAATGACTTCCGTTATCACCAATCGATGAATCCACAGATAAAGGAGGAGAAAACGCCGGTGGCCGCCGCCGTCCCTCCGCCGCCTCTGTCAGCTCTGCCCGGCGGCTTCCTCAAACAGCTGGTCAGAGACTCAGAGAAGGAGACCAAACAGAAAGAGCCGGACGTCAAAGACGAGAAACCAGTGAGTGTTCTTCATCTTCTTCATTTTAAGGGAACATCTCGTCAACAGCGACACCTTTGGCCGTTAAGTGAACTGCAGTCAGCGTCCTGATCCCGCTCCAAATAAACTGCGACATATTTAGAAGAATGTAATCTGTAATGTTCACATATTTTATTTGGACCGTTGGCTCCATGATGCTGCTGATTCTCCAACACCACCAGAGAGAGAAGGCAACCTGTTCACTAAATGGCAATAAAAAGTGTTTCACATATTAAATGAACCTTTAAGAAAGTGAATTAGTGCATTTTCCAAACACTGACTTACTTTTTCCCTCCAGCCAAACAAACTGAGCGACAACCTCGTGCAGCAGTTCCTCCTCCCGGATCAGACTCCTCCGATCCTCGAGGCTGAGATGTCGCTCCGGGCCGAGCAGATGACCAACAACAGACGGCTCGTAGTCAGTCCTGACCCCGCCAACAAGACGGAAACCAGACAGCCCGTAACGCCCGAGCAGCCGAAGCAGAAACAAGACATGACGCCAGAGAAGAGAGCGAAGACGCCAGAGAAGAGAGCGAAGACACCACAGGTGGAGCAGAAGAAGGAGAGGATAGAGGAGGTGAATCAGGTGGAGAAGAAGGAGGAGAGGCAGGAGCCGGAGGGAAGGCAAGCAGACACGACTATAACTGAGAATGACAGGAGAGAGGTACGTATGTTTGTAAGACGGAGTCTGAGGTGAACTGCTGGAATAATTCTAGACCTTTCACACTCCTCTGTAGTACACGCTGTACTTCACAGTGTACTTCATGCTGTACTTCATGGTGTCGTGTTAATGTCAGCACAGTGTTGAGTGTCGAGTGCAGCTGTTGTGAACTTCAGAAATGATGATCGCAACATTTTACCACTTCTTTTTCTTCTTTGCCAAATTGCAACTAAACGAAGCATCAGCTCAACATCTGACTGCCAAAATATAAATATGAAATGTGTACAACTTGTATTTGTATATCGAGGTATTCACAACAACAGCAAAACCATCAACCTAGACAGCTCCAAACTCCACATTATAACTTCACATTTATTCATTGATTATGTTTGTTGCTCCTCAGACGAGGGACGTGTGGTATGAAGCTGGGACTGTTTGGTATGTTCACAAGGACGGGTTCACCCGCGGTGAGTCATTAAAACACACACACACATGTTTGTTTTGGTACGTTTAGAGGACATACTAATTCAAACAGACTTATGGGGACGTCTGAACCACTGAGTCCATTAAAGGAGCAATGTGTCAGGTTTGGAGGCATTTATTGACATCTTTACTACTAAAACTTCTGAATGAATGCAGGACTTTTACTAAGTTTAATTGTTGAGGTTAATAGAGTATTAGAGTATTTTTTTATTTGTGACTTTGTACTTCTGCTCTACATTTATTTGATACCTTCAGTTAAGGTAGGACTTCTAATGTTACATAAAGCAGTATATATAAAATATGTCTATATAAATGCATGTAAATTAACTCCATCTTTACCAGCTGCAACAATAAAGTGATGAACAAATTAATAATACATTTATAATTGACCATTCTGCAAAATGAGTACTTTTACTTGTGGTACTTCAAGTATGTTTTGATGCTAATACTTTTACTATTTCTGCAGTGTGGTATTACTACTTCCTGCCACAGTTTGGATCAGGTGTTGGTGATGTTTACCTGTAGGTCTTCAATCAAAGACTGATCACGGCTCTCTGATTGGTTACTTGTTTCAGCCACTCAGCTGAAGCCAGACGAAGGCACGCCTGAACTCCCAGAAGGCCGAGTGAGGGTCCGACTGGAGAGCGACGGCTCGCTGCACGATGTCACAAAGTTTGAGATTGAGAAGGTCGCACCGTTCCTAAACTTCTGGATGTCTTTGCGTTTGTTATGAACTCTTCAGTGGACTGACGGTCTCTTCTTCCTCCTCAGTGTAACCCATCAGATCTGGACCTGTGTGAAGATCTGAGCGACCTGCAGAGCGTCAATGAATGTGGCGTCCTGCACACGCTGACCAGTCGAGCTAAAGCCAGCATGCCGCTCACGCATGCGGGACCCAACCTGGTCAACTTCTGGCCTCCGTTACAGGCAAACAGCAAGGTGGATCGACTGCTCACACACTTCTATATGCAGCTAAACATAGAAACTAATACACACATCATGTAGCATGTAGCTACTTCATTGCAGTCGTACATTAATCTTTAATTAGTCACATGAACCATTTTCATTCGTTCTCTCTTCTTCTCTGTCAGACTCCGAAGTCTCGGCGAGGGGAGTCGATATGGGACGCTCCTCCTGCTCTGGCCGCTCTGGTCAAACGGGTCTACGTGTCCATGGTCGGCACCAGAAGAGACCACAGTGTCTGCGCAATGGGACGCAGCGGGACCGGCAAGACCACGGCGTGCCAGGCCTTCACGCACACCCTCCTCAAACAGGCCGGCACCACCGGAGAGAAGATCAGCGGTGAGTTGCAGCAACTCGACAGATTCGCGTGCATGCTCTGCAGACTGCTGATTCATCTGTTGTGTCACCAGTGGAGCGCGTGCAGGCCATGTTCACCATCCTGAAGTCTTTCGGCTGCGTGAGCTCTCAGCACAGTGACGCTTCGTCTCGGTTCGCCATGGTCTTCTCACTGGACTTTAACCACGCCGGACAGGCGGCTGCCGGACACCTACAGGTACGAAACACACACACAAACACGTTGGACAGAGTCTAACATGGTTAATGTTACTCATTTCTTCTTCTGCTCCGTCCTCCACCTCCTCCACCATCCTGCTGCTCCATCAGACGATGATGTTGGACAAATGGAAAGTTTGTCAGGCGACTCAAGGAGAGAGTAACTTCCTGGTTTTCTCTCAGATGCTGGCAGGACTCAGCACAGAGATGAGGTACTTTAAGTTGTAATGTAGTATTTTTACAATGTCGTACTGGTACTTTTACTTAAGTAAAGTATCTGAATACTTGAATACTCCCTGGTTTTGTCATCGTACACGTCACAGGTTTGTTTTAACATCTGAATGTTCGGATTATTCTCCATCAGGACAGAACTGCAGCTGCATCAGCTTCCATCGGACCCCAACTCTTTTGGTATCGTTCATCCCACCAAGGTGCGTCTCACACAGCCGCTAAGTCAGTAATACCTGGATATCGATGTCTGACTGCACTGAGTGGAACGATAGTGGATCAAAATATTAATCTAAAGGCGTCACAGCATTTCGAGTCCCATCAAGCGTCTCAGGCGGACCTCAGGCCACCTCTGGAGGAGGTCTGCTGTCTACACTGTAGTCCTGCATGAGCAGCAGGTCTCTGAGCAGGTTTAAATCTAAAGACTGCAAAACTTTATTGTAAACTGACTGCACCAGATGGTTTGTTACAAAGACTCATCGAGCACGCCGTTGTTGGAAACAGTTTGGAAATGGGTAGGCCCTCAAAAATACTTGCAGATGATTGGACGAACCATCTGTCTGTCACAGTCTGTCACAAGCAAAACACATAACATGCTAGTAGCATCTACGCTAACCTATTTAGCAGCCGCCATTGTTGTTGGAGTTATAGTTCTAATCTTACAAAGTTTGTTTTTATGTCCGTCATGTTATTCTTTTAATCTATCTCAGTCTATTGACAGTAAATCAGTGTGAACACACTGACGTGACATCTTCAGGACTCAGTAACTTTAAAACTTCTGACTCACAAAACAGCATCACGGTCCGTCTCTGCTGGTGGGAAACGTCCTCACAGCGTCTCACACGAGTGCAACATTAAAAGAACATTTTATGATCAGCATGAATTTGAAAACGAGCAAATGAAAAAAACATTTTGGTGTTTACGACATCGCTGCGACCACGCTGCTCGAGCGAGAGTGAAAACAGAAAATAAATGTTTTTCATGAAGAGGTGAAATCATGTAGAGACTCAGGCTGTGATGGGAGATGAGATGTGACTCAGCTGTTCTTCCACCTTATTAAGTGGCTGATTTCAGAGACAGACCTCCTCTCTCTCTCTCGTCTGTCCGTTGTTAGGTTGAGGAGAAACAGCGAGCGTCCGTCGGCTTCACCAAGCTGCTGACTGCCATGGAAACGCTCGGCTTCTCAGCCAGCGAGCAGAAGGCGATATGGCATGTTCTGGCTGGTATTTACCATCTGGGAGCTGCAGGAGCCTGCAGAGGTAACACTGATTCATCACCATCACTCACACTGTGTTCGTAAAAACCTCTACACGTTAGTGCCTCGATACTTTTGAGGACCCTCACTGATACATCGTATGACAAAATAAACTTTATTTTATAAGGAAAGAAGTATAGACGTTTATTTCCCCTCAAATCTTCTCACGTGGTTTCATTTCAATAAAACACGAAGGAATCCAACTCGTTTTTTTATATTTTAGCTAACATTTAAACATACTTAAAGGTCTCATCTTTTACACTTTTGCTGTGTTTTATTTGAAGTTTTTGATTGATAAGATTATTTGTCATTTTAAGAACCATCTCATCTCACATCTCACTAATGTTAACCTCACTTTTTACAACATGGGACCTTTAAGCAGGATGTGGATGCATCACTTAATGGAGTATTTCTACATTGTGACATTGGTACTTTGGTAACGCTGTCCTCTGTGTGTTTTCTCCCTTCCTCTGCTCAGTGGGTCGGAGGCAGTTTGTGAGTTTCGACAGCGCTCAGGCGGCCAGCAGTGTGCTCGGATGTGAGGGAGAGGAGCTGCACACTGCCGTGTTCAAACATCACCTCCGACAGCTGCTGCAGAGAGCCACCGGAGGCAGCAGAGAGCGGAGCCCTGCCGCTGAGGCAGAGGACGGTATGACGCACAGATACTGAAGTTAAATATATAAATACATGAGTGTGTAATCCGTCTGTGTGTTGGACGTGAATCCAGAAACCATCTGAGACCACGTCTGTGTTCATGTCTGCGGTTCTGGTCTCTGCAGGTCCGAGGTTGACAGCTGTTCAGTGTGTTGATGGAATGGCTGCTGGACTCTATGAAGAACTGTTCACTGCTGTAGTCTCACTTATCAACAGGTACGATGCATCTCACACTGTGACCAGCCAGTAAGTTTGTATGAGAGTCACAAAGAGACAAACAAGCCCGGACACACACTCCTGTATAACGTGTGTGTGTGTGTGTGTGTGTGTCTGTGTGTGTGCACAGGGCTCTGAGCGGTCAGCAGCTGACGTTAGCCTCTGTGATGGTGGTGGACACGCCGGGCCTGAGGAGCCCGAGACACTCTGCAGAGGAGCGAGGAGCAAGCTGGTCCGAGCTCTGCCACAACTACCTGCAGGAGAGGCTGCTGGAGCACTACCACACACACACCTTCAGACACACTCTGGAGAGATACACACAGGTAACTGCCACACACACACACCTTCAGACACACTCTGGAGAGATACACACAGGTAACTGCCACACACACACCTTCAGACACACTCTGGAGAGATACACACAGTCGTGCAGGAATGAGGTGAAAAATACAACCGTACAACACCTGAAGCTCCTCCTCCATCTTCAAAGACACCTTTTTACAAATTTTTTAATCCTGTAGAAGAAAAGTAACATCACATCAACTCATCATCAAATGTGTCAGAAACAAAATAAAACTCATCAAACTGTCTTGGTCAGTCTTTCCACTGCTCCATCAATCACCAGCTCTGGTTGGTCCAAACAGACTCTCAGTTTTGCTGACTCGTCCGCAGCGTGTCATGGTTTTGCTTTTCCTGTTTTATTTTGTAATTTTACCTTCAACTGAAACGTGACAGCAGACATGTCAATCAAAACGTAAGTAAAATTATCTTTTTTTTTTTTTAAGTTTTCTAAGTTCTGAACGTTTATTTTTCCTCCGATTTTTAATGAGATTCTCAACTTTGAAGTGAAATCTGCAATTTTTACTATTTCAAGCCACGTTTCCACTTTAACGTCTCTTTGTTACAGGATGTGTGTACAGATGTACATTTAAAGTCATTTGGTAGTTTAAAGTTGAGATGTTTGCTGCCATGATTCATCTTTCAGAGATGAAAACAAACTGGTAACGTGCAGGAAGTGTGTTTCCAGACAAAATACCTCGATGTTCTTGTAATGTAGGCTACTTCCCCAGTGAGAGCTCGTTCTCCAACAGAACAAAAGCTTTTTCTTCTCTGACAGTGAAACCATTACGGAGCCTCGAGGGAGACGTGACCAAGAAGTTTCTGCTGCTTGCACCAAACTCTTAAAACAAGACTTTCAGAGTAAAAGTTCTCTGGAGCTGTTCGTTTTCCTTTAACCCTCGAGACCCCAGAGCGCCCGTCCTATATTTCACTATGGTGAATTTAAAGTGTAGCATTAAAAAACATTTGTTCGTTCCCAAGTTCACTGTAAAATTTGGACAGTTTCATAATCGAACACTCTTTTGTGTCTCTTATTTCCAAAGTGGTTTTGATCATTTCGTAACGGAGCTCCGAGGAAACCGGAGATCAATCTGGTCTTTGTTAACACAACTTTAATGTACAAACAGTTTTTTCTTTGTCCATATATGACGCTGAGTTTGATGAACTCATCTCTTTATTCTGCTGCTGTCACAGAATCAACCTTCCAACACATCGAACATCGAGCTAACCTTGAAAAAAAGATGATTTTTGAAGAGAAGCAGAAACATGTAGGCAGTCTGTGAAGCGTCATCCAGGTCGTCTTTAGCAGGATTTACTCTGAGGCATCTGGACGTGGCCTCGTGTGACTCCAACGATCGTCGTTCACACCAAAGATCATGTGACCGTAACGGCTGTTCACACCTGACCTCATGTGACCGTAACGACGGTCGTTAACACCTGACCTCAGGTCACTTTAACGACTCTGATGACAGTCGTCACAACAACGAGCACTAACGAACCAAGTGGAAACCAATGCTGGGTCTACGATCCTGCCTCGGCTAAACGTCTTTACGGATCTCCAACCAAGTCCAGCTGCCTTAAATTTCACCCTCCTGACAGAAGCTCGACAGACTTATGTTTTATTTTTTATTATACTGTTATATTTATATACTATAAATACTGTGCATTCACTGTGTTACAGGACAAGATCCCTGTGCAGGTGGAGAACCCGGAGAACAGCCCGTCTGAGGTGGTGTCAGCCATCGACCAGCCGCCTCCACAGGTACACACTCCATAATCACAGTGAAGCTCGTAGGACTCATAAAGCAGCAGAGGGTCACTGTGCAGACACATTTTTTAAAGGTGCAGTGCGCTCATTCTCTCCATGGAGGTCAGCGTGCTCGTCATCACTCAGCCTGTGAACACAGGTGTGTAATGTCTTCTGAGGCTCGCTCTAGTCTCCGATGAAATGACCCCGATGACTAACAGGAAGCCTGCTTTACGAGCTAGACGTCTGGGACTAAAATGCGAGGACGTCTCGTGTCTGCTGCTTCCTTTTTTTTACTTTCTGGTTTGGAACTTTATTTATAATTTTAAAAATTAAAAGTTAGACTCGTGTGCCAAATCCTGAAATACTCCAGACGATGACGGCAGCCGAGGCGACATGTAGCCCTCGCAAATCAAACTGTTCCTCCCTCCAACTTTTACAGCTGCAGGTTGATTTTCAAAATAAAATATTATAATATAATCTAAATATTATCGTCTCCGGTTCAAGGTGCGGGCGGCAGATGGAGACCCCAGAGGTCTGTTATGGGTTCTGGATGAGGAGATGGTGACACCAGCCTCCAGTGAGAACAACGCCCTGGAGAGAGTCTGCCAGTATTACAGCGGCACCGGTAAACACACACACACACACACACACAATGTTCAGTGTGTTTATAGGACGTGTTGGATGTTCAGTGTTTGTGTGTCTCTGCAGTGCGTCAGTGCGAGCAGCCGCTGCAGTGTGAGGTGAACCACCTGATGGGTGGTGACCCGGTTCGCTACGACCTGACTGGATGGTTCGGGCTGATCCAGAACAACCTGTCTTCTCTCAACGCCATCTGTCTGCTCCAGAACTCCAGCATGTGAGTGTGTGTAAAGGCCCGGGAGGCTGAACGCTGGTCCAGGTGGATGTATGGATGAATTATGGGAGCCTCTCATGAGTATAACTTCTGTCTCTGTGGTCCTCAGAGAGGTGGTGAAGGCCATGTTCACCCCCAGAATCTCTCTGCCCCCTCTGTGTCGAGGTCTGGGCGGTCTGGAGGGCAGCAGCCAGCGATCTCTGCAGAGGAACGGCACCATCAGGAAGACGTTCAGCGGAGGCATGGCGGCCATTCGCCGACACTCCCAGTGTATCGCCGTCAAACTGCAGGCAGTAAGTCCACCAGCACACGCCTGAGAGTATTTCCAGAGTATCGCTGGATGGACTCAGTCTCTCCGTCACTGTCTCCGCCCCCGCAGGATGCTCTCGTGAACCTGATTCGTCGAGCCAGGCCGGTGTTCCTGCAGTGCGTCATCGCAAAGGCCGACAGTGGAAGCTTTGATGTCCCAGCGCTCCGAGTCCAACTGCACTCCACCCAGATCCTGTCAGCGCTGCAGCTCCACCGCACAGGTCAGCTCAGTCACTATGGTAACCAGGGCTGGAAAGTAACTAGTACTTTACTTCAGTACAGATTCAAGTTTTTTCTTTCAGGACACTTTAAACTTTTACTTCACTTTTAGTTACTAGTTACTTTAAAGAATTATTTTGTACATGGTTGGTTGGTTGGTCACTAGTTACTTTACAAAGAAATTAGTTTTGCACAGTTGTGTCGGTCGGTTGGTTGGTGACATTTTAAGTTCCATATTTGGTGTTTATAAACAAATAAAAACATTTAATAAACAGTTTAAACACACTAACATGTAGGCGTAAGCAGTTATAAGAACATTTTAAGTGTTTATTAATGTACAGTATTTGTCAGCATTCATAACGTCTGAAGACACAAGTGATTATATTTAATATATCAATATCATTATCTGTTTATATGTAGCCAACTCTTCTGTGGTTGATAAATACATTAATAAACACTGCTGACATGTTATAACATGTTGCTCATTATGAATTATTAATATGAGTAACGTGTCAAAGATCTTTGCATCCAGATGACAACATTCAAATCCAACTCTGAGGAGAAGAATGAGCCGACCTGCAGCCTTCACTTCAAACTGAGCAGATTTTTTTGTTTGGCTTTTAAAAATCTGCCTATTTTTATCTGGACCGGCGCAGAGCTGCTGAGTCAACAGGAGCTCCAGCAAAACGTCGTCTGGAAGCAGCTCCAGCCTGAATTTAACAGATTATAGGATTAAAGTTAGAGCAGGAGGGCTGAACTGCAGCTCAACCAGAAACACTGTACAAACTACTCAGAGTGTTAAATGATCATCAGTCTGTCAGAGATACTGAATAACATGATTTAATGTTGAAGGTGCTTCATGAAGATTATCACAAGGCTGAAAAATGCTTTAATACTTCAAGAGGACAAAGATTTTATGGCTGTTCCTGGTTTTCACCAGCCTGAAGTGTTACATTGCCCACTTGCCCAGCTCCTGTTCTGGCACGACACTGGCTCCGCTCCCCGTCAGTCTTCCACTGGAAACCTCCTCTTCCTCTTCTCGATGGTCCAAAACGCCACCAGGAAACATTTTCTCCATAAAATATGATCCAGTTTCACCAAAATCAGTGAAATAGTTGGTGGTGTGTGACTTAGTGCCGTAAAGCGTTACGTACTTCTCCCGACCCGGAGCCCAAAGTTACATAGTGTGAGAACAGACGTACGGATGACAGACACTCACCTGACCTCTCTCTCTCTCTCAGGTTATCCTGAACACATGACTTTGAGCGACTTCAGGTGTCACTTCCAGGCGTTGTCTCCTCCCATCATGAAACGTTACGCCTCCATGTTCGTCAGCCACGACGAGAGAAAGGTGAGGCGCGGCGTCACGGCGGCTCTCCGTCATACAGACCCTGCAGCTCTCAGTCAATACCTTCATGTCCTCTCTCACTCTCTCTCGCTCTCAGGCGGTGGAGGAGCTGCTCGTGGAGTTGGATCTGGATAAAAAGAGCATCGTCGTGGGCGCCAGCAGGGTGAGAACACGTTTGAACTCCTCTAATCAAACAGCAGAGCGTGAATCCAGCTGATGACTCATGTGGCTGATCCTGCTGTGTCTCAGGTGTTCATGAAGCGAGGCGTGCTGCGATACCTGGAGCAGCAGAGAGACCAGCAGGTCACCGGCTGGTTGGTGCACCTGCAGGCCGCCTGCATGGGACATCTGGCCCGTCAGAAGTACCGCAAACTCAAGGTCAGCGTGTCTCTGTCTCCTGGAGCCAGCCTCAAGTGGACGTTTGAGGCACTGCAGTCACAGATCTGGTGTGTGTGTGTGTGTGTGTGTGCGTGTGCAGGTGCAGCAGATGGCGGTCAGGTGTCTGCAGAGGAACCTTCGAGCTCTGAGGGTCGTTGCTAAGTGGAGCTGGTGGAAACTTTTCTGCAGAGTGCGTCCTCTGCTCGACGTCAACATGGACAACGAGAGGCTGAGGGCTAAAGAGGTACACACACACACACACACACACAGTGTGAGCGACAGGTGGTCGTCACGGTAAAACATCGGACCTTCTTCTTCAGGACGAGCTCTCCGCTCTGAGACGACGTCTGGAGAAATCAGAGAAGGAGAGGAACGAGCTGAGGCAGACCGCCGACAGCCTGGAGACCAAGGTTTGTGCTGCAACACACACACACACACACACACACACACACACACACACACACTGCTCACGTTGTTATATGTGTGTGTGTGTAGGTTACGGCTGTGACATCCGAGCTAAGCGATGAGCGTTTCCGTGGCGACGCGGTGGGTCAGGCTCTGGACGTGGAGAGGGCAGAGAGACTCCGACTCAGCAGGGAGAACAAAGACCTGCAGGTAACCTGAGAAAAGTAATCTATTACTCTCGGTGGGCCAGAGGAATGTGTCAGAAAGCGGTCCTCTCTCTCTCTCTTTTTTTTTTTTCATCAGGCTCGGCTGGACCAGTGTAAAGTCGCCATGGAAACCCTGGAGAAGCAGCTGGAGGAGGAGAAACAGAAAGTCCAGATCGCCGAGAGTCAGAGAGGACCGGCCACAGGTAAAGATGGAGAGGAGGAGGACACAAGAACTAAATCATTCAGGTGTTCGTTGTTGTTTGACTGTTGTTGTTGCCGGGGGTTACGAGAAAAGACTGAAGAGAGGCCGAGGGAAATCTATACCTTAAAACATCTTCAAGAGGTTTGCTCCAAGTCAGGTTCACCAAACTCGATTAACTTAGCGTCTGTTGACGTTCTACCGGACTGTTGTGGTTCAGAAGGAGCTGAGCCTGAAGACAAAGCTCTCAATCTTCCAGTCCGTCTACGTTCCAGCCCTCACCGATGGTCACGAGCTTTGGTTAGTGACTGAAACAGAGACCTCACGGATCCACTGGGTGGCTGAGCTCAGAGAGAGGAACATCTGGAGGGAGCTCCTAGCAGAGGCAGCTGAGGTGGTTTAACATCTGATCAGGATCCTCCTGGGCGCCTTCCTTTGGAGGTGTTCTGGGCAAGTCCAGCTGGGAGGAGACCCAGAACCTTCCCATCTAGCCTCGGAACGCCTCGTGACAGTCACAGATTCTTTGGAGGAAGTGTAGAGTTGTTTATTTCCATGGTGAAATCACCTGCAGCTCTTCAAGAGATGAACAACATAATGCATACTGCGTCCAGTGTGTCCGGTTTATTTAACAGAAGATAAATCTAATATTCATGCTGGAGGAGCGAGTGAATCACCTGAAAATTGGACTTGTTGAACTCCGTCTACCTCCACCTTCAGTCAGTGATGATCTTTGGCCTGTCAGCAGGTTTCTAAGTGACCCTGTCCATCACCCTGACAGAGTCACATCCATCTCTCCCCACACAGACAGCGAGCTGGCCATGCAGCTGGAGTGCTGCCAGACGGAGGTCGAATTTGTCCGCAGACGACTCAAGCAGACGGAGGAAAAACTGGAGGCAGAGAAACAGACCAGACAACAGCTCGATACCAAGGTGAGGCAGGACGCCGTGACGTGCATCGCAATGCTGATGGGAGATTAAATGTCTGACAGTAAGAACAATGTGTGTGTGTGTGTGTGTGTGTGTGTGTGTGTAGGTGGCGACTCTGCAGGCCCAGCTGGAGCAGTCCAGGCGGAGTGTGACGGAGCTGAAACGTCACTGTCGCCGTGTGACCTCTGACCTCCAGGACGCCCGAGTCCTCACCGACAGCCTGCAGAGCCGCATGCACGAGCTGGACCGCAAACAGAGGAGGTGAGTTCACGCTCTGCTTTCTCTTCTTAGCTTCCTCCGTCAACTTTTCTCTGCCATTATGGCCATCGAGGCTGCCGAGCCTGATTACAGGCCCAGCTCCTGTTCTGGCACAACACTGGCTCCAGTGGCTCTATTTGAAAAGTTTAAAATAGTTTGTAAATAGACAAAAAAAAAAACCAGCAAAAATTGGAAGTAAAGTACTCAAACTCACGTAGAGTACTCGAGTACTCAGTTACTCTCCTCTCCTGGCTAACAGTAGCTTCACCTCGCCTGCTGTGTCTGCGTGTGTTTCTTCAGGTTTGACAGCGAGTTGACTCAGGCTCTGGAGGAAGCCGACAATGAGAGAGAGCTAAAGGACAAAGCCTCTCAGGAAAACGCCGCGCTGGGGGCTGAAATCTACACCCTGCGCCGCAGCCTGCAGGTGAGCTTCACCTTCAGTTAGAACAGTAAGTAAAGCTGTCAGACCAATGTAGTGACATAGAAGTGTAAAGTTTGCTTAGTGTGTTTGAATGTGTTGAGGAAACAGTGTCAGCACACGCGATGAAATAGTGCACTTTAAGGTAAAAAAAAAAATCAATGAGCGTCATTCATCAAGTTAACCTGGAAACGAGCACGTAATCTATTGTGGAAATTACCGCTGTCACGCGTGATTCATGAGGCGCTGTCACGGTGGGAAAATGACATAAAGCGCGCCGTGGATTGATGAGCCGGAGATGTGTGGAGTCAACAGCACGTCTGACGTGTGACAGATGGAAAGTGTTGTGCAGTTACTGAGAGGTTTATGTGATGATACCCTCCATGAAACACGTGAATCAAACAGTCCCACTAAGGGGCCCTGTCCTTGGAGAAAACACAGTGAAGGGGCCTCTAAGGCACCGATGGAGTGAAAATGTAATCAGTTGCTGTCTAAGGATTTCTTCCAATGGAGAAAAAGTGATGGTTACCTCTAGTTTGCTTTTCCAGTGGAGAAAACGTAATGAAGTGCCCTCTAGTGAAGAAAACAGGATGAGGTTGCCAATAGGGCTCTTATAGTGGCAAAAATCCAGTGTAGAAAACGTGTTAAAATGCCCTCTAGGGTCCTCTTCCAGTGGAGAAAGCAGGATGAGGTTGCCATTAAGGCTCTTCTAGTGGCCCACATGTGTTAAAATGCCCCTTGTGTAGCCTTCCAGTGGAGAAACTGTAGTAGAATTACCCTCTGGGGGCGTCACTGTGCTGAGTCAGTTACAGCAGCTGGCTCTGCTACATTTCCCCGTAGAATCTGTTCACTGTCTGTGTTTTCCTGCCTGTGCTGCTTCATGTTGCTGCTCTTCACATCCCGTGTGGACAAATCTGCCAAAGTATCCGTGAGCAAGATCAATCAGTTTAACCTGCGCTGGCTGCAGACGCGCTGCAGTAACCGGAGGACAAACTCTGAATCTCCGAGTTGGAGGATGAACTGAGTGTTCTGATATCAGCACTGCGTGTCTGTGTGGGTATCTGCAGGAGAGCCAGTCAGAGGTGGGCCGACTTCAGAAGCAGAAGGACGAGCTGTGCGCTCAGATCCGTGACCTCAGCCTGCCCGTTGATCTCGCCTCCGATTCGCTACCTGACCTGAAGAAGCAGCTTCGCCTCCTGGAGAGTCAGGCCAGCGAGCGAGCGCAGGAGATCACCACGCTCACCGCCAAAATACAGCAGCAGCAACAGGTGCTCACAGCACGCAGACACATTCAGATACGTTCACCGGCCGGCAGTTTCTCACCTCGCTTCTCTTCTGTTCGCAGGTCCACATGCGCTTCGAGATGGAGATGGAGCGGATGAAGCAGATCCATCAGAAGGAGCTGGAGGACAAAGAGGAGGAGCTGGAGGACGTGCACAAGTCCTCTCAGAGACGGGTACGTCGATTCACGACCACGAGTAATCAACGCCTTCATATTGTTACTGAGTCTGCATCCAGCTGAGCATCACAAAGTACATTTACTCAACTACTCCATGATTTTAAGGTACTTGTAATTCCCATGAAACAGGAAGCAGATTTCTTTTTACTTCCTCATTTTCACGTGTTTCCAGGCAGATACAGCGAGTCTGCTGAGTGCAGCAGCTAGCGCTATGAGCTAACGTCAGCCGCGACCAAACACGACCTCTGAAAGCAGAAAATCAGTTTAAAGGTTTCAGTACATGATCTGAACGATCCTGCTAAAAGGTTTGGAACAATACAAACTGAAAGTTTAAAACTGGATTAAGACTGGATTGAGAACAGCTGAAGTCTGATCAGATTACTCTGAACGCTCGCTGCGTGCTGTTTGTACTTTCTATTGAAGAAACCATTCAGCGCTGCACTTCATGTGAGTTGTGTGAGAGAGCAGCACTTTGTGAACGTCCTTCCTCAGCTGAAAGAAGAAAACCTGTCTCCTCCTTCATGTTGTTATGTAAGCAGGCAGCAGGTACATCAACACACAGACTCAGCGAGCTCATCACACACACTCCATGAATACATGCAGAGCTGATGATGAACATCAACACGGCAGCTTTAACTCAGAGTCTACAGGTGGATGCACGGGTGGAGGTGTCAGTGTGTCAGATACAGAGCAGCTGAACATCAACCAGGTCACCAGCAGCAGACACAGCAGCAGCTAATATTACTGACTAGTCCAACAGCAGTCAGCCCAGCTCGGCGTCTGTCTTTCAGCCTTTTATTTCACCAAGCTCTCACCAACCACTAAAAGTCAGTCCCAGATTTACTCTTGTCCGGCGGCTTCTTGCTCGCTCACTCTCTCCTTTTCTCTTCTTAGCTTCACCAAAATCAGTCAAATATGTTTTTTAAGTTTGAAAGTAAAATATCTCTGAATAAAGAAGCAGAAATATAAAGTAGCAAAATATGGAAATATTAAAGTTTGTCCTTCAGTCCAGCATCTCGCTGAAGAATTTCTTCCTTTGAACCAACAAACTGTGTCTGATTTATTCAACACAAGTTCATTGTGAGGCCTCCGTTATTTCCTTCTGTTTATTTCTTTCATGCTGCTCCACAGATGATGATGTTTTTATGCTCGTCATTATCCGTCCTGCTGCAGGGAAATTTCCTGTCAAGGACAATAAAATCTCATTCAGCCCGCCGTTCATCATCACTTCTCTCTTTTTTCTCCTTTTCTGTGTGTCGGTGCCGCGTGAAGCTGAGGCAGTTGGAGATGCAGTTGGAGCAGGAGTACGAGGAGAAACAGATGGTGATTCACGAGAAGCACGACCTGGAAGGACTCATAGCGACTCTGTGCGACCAGGTACGAGTGTCCGGCCGGCTCTCACACCGTACGTCATCGTTACATAACGAGCACGCAGCAGGAAGGTGGCGCTCCGTCTGTCACTACAAAGATGTAACTGGAGTCCTGATCAGGGCCTGGACCTGGTCTGGAGACTTTGTCCTCCAGATCAGAGTTTCGGTTGTAGTGTGACGTTCGGGACCGGTCCGAATGAATGACAGAAGCTTTGAGGTTAACCTGTGTCCGTCCTGCAGGTGGGCCACAGAGACTTCGACGTGGAGAAGAAGCTGAGGAGAGACCTGAAGAGGACTCACGCCCTGCTGGCCGACGCCCAGCTGCTCCTCTCCACCGTCGACAGCCCGGGACAGAACCTGCCCAACGGCAGCAAAGACCAGATCGAGCGTCTGCACTGCCAGGTACGCTCACCTGTGCGTTCACACGACTCACCTGCCACGCTGTCACTTCCTTCTCGTGATGCGTTCACGTACTCTCTCTCCGTGTCTCCTCCATCAGCTGGAGGAGAGCGAGTCAAGGCGGCTGGAGGCCGAGAGCGTTCAGACGACTCTGTCCCAGGAGCTGGACAACACTCAGATCGAACTGGAGAACATCTGCAAACTGAAGAGCGTGGTGAGCGTCTGACAGGGAGCTCGTGTGCGCTGCAGGACGGACGACAGATTTAAAGTTTGACTTTAAATGTTTTCAGGTGGACGAGCAGTTGGCGCTGCTGCAGCATGAGAAGGTGGACCTGCTGAAGAGACTCGAGGAGGATCAGGAAGACCTGAACGAACTGATGAAGAAGCACAAAGCGCTCATCGCACAGGTACCCCGGGTAACACTCACACACTCATGCTGACATCAGATCTGTGGCTCACTCTGTGTCTGCT